>WEIS01014400.1:0-11202 GCA_013389965.1 Todus mexicanus | reverse complement strand
TTAACTCCACGCGAAGCAGGCGAACAGCTCGGTGGCCGCTATTTTCCTGTCTCTGTGCTCACGCTATGTTTTTCCCAGAGAAATTAATGACGGCGTTGTTTGTTCAGCAGCGCAGAATGAGAGCTGATCTGACAGCCTGTGTCACAACTGCCGTTTGTAATGGAACTGTTAAAGAGAGGGACAGGTCTAAAGGGTAAGCTTCGAATACTGCAGGTTGAGAGAAAAGGAGGAACACAGATCACCGTGCACTGAAGCAACGTGAGAAGTGGGGAGCTAAAAAAAGTCCTTGAAACAGGAGGAAAGAGAAGAGTGAAGTTCTGATTTTACAAGGTTTTACACGAGATACTGGAAAATGGTCACTCTGGCCACCTCCCCCCTTCTCCAACATGCACCTTACCCATGCCAACCTCTGTGGCCCTCTACACATACGCCATCCTCAGCATTGGATCCGGTTAAGGATTTGTTGCCAGCCCCGAAGTGAAGCACTAGAATTTGTTTCCACAAAATGCACATTACAGGGCGCAGACACAGAGGTCACTGTCTCTGTGATGAAGTTCCTTTACGCTTTACTCCCAGATAATTCCAAAAATGAGAAGTTCCTTTGGCTGCCAAGCCCTAGAGGACTGCGTATACAATCCTTATGAATTTTAAGTCATCGTTATGGTTGTGTTTCAGTTATTAGTTCATAAAACACGGGGCTTAGAGACTATCACCAAAATTCTTCTTCTGCCACATCAGATACAAATGAAAACTTTACCATCGGTTTACCAGGGTTCAAAATGATAAAAAATATAACTTAAGAAAAAACACCAACCAGGAAGAGACTATTACTTCTGATTCTTCTTTCTCCTCGCAGCAAACAGAAGCACATGGATTGTTCCACATAGCAGACCGCGTGTGACCACCGAGAGTGGACTGGAAGGGCCTTACATTGGATTTTAAACATGATAACTAAATAACTAACAGAAGGTGAAAAAGTTTTGGTGAGCGAGAACTTGAACTAGATAAAACCTGGGAATTTCAGAGGGAAAGACTCCGCATTCCATCACCAGTCTTCTGAGCAATACAGACCCTAAAAGGATCTGCCGTCTAATAATTAGCGATGGTAAAACTTCAATGATTAAGCCTCACTAATATGTACAGGTTCATATGGCTTTTTTACGACCGCTAATTCCATTTCTAAGAGACCAGTCTACATTTTAAAAATTGAAGTATCACTAATTTTTTCGTGCAAACCGATGCAGAAGACAATGTCAAATTCTGCTCTGTTTTCCTTGTCCTGCATGCCAGTGAATAACAATAATGAGCATAATCATACAGAAATGTAGGTATAAAATTGCTCCGAGAGTCTCAATTGAGGTGCCGATGAACACTTCATCTATATAATTACTCCAGGATAAGTTAAGTGTAATTTCTTCAACACTTACAGGAGACCCTAAGCCTAAAACACACAGGATTTTGATGATATCTTCGTCTGCAATTCGGATTGTTAATATTAGATTGAATTAGCAAGTAAAACACTGGGAGTCCTGCCCGGTTCAGATTGTGACTCAGTCTGAATATTTTGGTGGTCAGATAATACCTGGAGCACCGAGAACGGAACAGAAATTGATAACTTACGCTGCAAAAGCCACTGCAAGGATGAGCCAGTTCTACACAGGCCACCGTGGGCAAGTGACGAGCGACACACTGAACTCAGATCGCTCTCCACTGGGTATTTATAGATCACTTCCTCCTCTAGGCAATTATTAATTTCTAGGCCAGGAATTATTCAGAAAACCCCAGGGCTGACACAGTAGCCAGGGTCACGGAAGCACAACAGTGTTCTCATTCCTCTCTTCCCTTCAGAAGAGTGATCTGAAGACAGGCAAATGTGTTTATGCTGTTTACGAAGCTCAAATTTACCTAGCTTTAAAAAAACCAAACACCAAAACCATAAAAACAAAAAGAAGGTTACAAAGGTGACTCAGAGCAGATGAACAAGACACTTGGGCAAAGATTTGAAATCATCCTTCAATTATTTAATTGAGCAGCGAAGTATTTCATGGCCAGAATCCAGCCACCGGCAATGAAACTAGAAAAAGAATGAGGTTGGAAAAAGGCCAGCGTTTTTTCCGACGGGTAACTGCGTGCTGACGCCGTTCGGTTCAGCTTGTGCCTATTTCCAGTAGCTGAATTTGGCTGTATTTCCAAGAGAGATTCACTAGTTCAGACCAGAAGTTACAGAGGTTTAATTCAGGAATTAAAGAGCACAATCTTACGGCTGAGAGACAGACTGTTTACACATAACAGTGCTTTCTTGCTTCAAAAATCTAGAAATTATTGATGCTTCTTCTATCCCATTCCCTTGATTAAAGAAAATGTAAACCAGTCCCTGAAATGCCTTTGCTCATAAAGCAGCAAAAAGCAAACTTGGAAGGAACTTAGCTGTTACCTTTCCTCCTGAACCTGCATGCTCAACACCAACCTCAAAACCTTTACTAATCCTAAAGTTCATCGCTGCATTCAGCACAACCCGAGCACGCTAGGTCCTGAAGGTTTGCTTTCAGCTGACAAGGGAACAACTCCAGATGTTTTTCAGATGATAAGGTGTTTTATCTTTGGAGTAAGTCTGGTGAAGGATCCAACAGGAACTGTTAAAGGCACGTTGACCATCAGCTCATCAAATAGAGAAAAGATAATACACTGAAATTGATCTCATTTCCTATTTTATAGGCTTCAAATTACATCAAGACACGTGACGCTACTTATTGCCTCAGATCTAAAGTTAATTTCAGATGAAAGGTACCTGGAGTGGCCAGAGAGGCTCCTTATCTACTGCATGCAAATTTTTAGCAAACCTGGGCCATGTTTTTGCATAAACCCGAGGCTGAGTTATAAACAACCTTTGCCGAATCTATGAATTTGAATGAAAACCGTTGGGAACCCATTTGAGCCTAATGACTTCAAAGCAGAAAAAAAGCACATCGGGAGAGACAGAATTCCTTTCACATTCACTGGGATTGAGACACCGCTTCTCATATTCATTTCCATCCTTAGTCCTCCTGTCCTCTCGGAATAGCGCTGACCCTTCTACATCGCCTCAACTGCTGAGAATGCCTGGCTCAACCATATGTTTCCCTCATGACATTCTAGCTTACCCTGCAGTTACTGCAATAAAAATTCATTTTCCTGTGTTAAAAACCATCACAGATTATCAGAGAGAACAGCGTGTGCTTTCCCAGAGCCGCAGGTAGCACGTTACCTGTCCTCTTCACACGCTTGTACCCCCCACCAAGTATTACAGGGCCATGAAGAACTACCAACTGATCCTCCCAGAGCGATAAGTGAAATCGTCGCCCATTTCAGGCTATCTATCGATTCATCAGTAGGTTTCTGCCCCATACCACAGCTTCTGCCCCAGGTTTGCTGAAGCAGGTTCACGCCGCAGGTTTTTAAACACGGGTATTTCTTTTATCACAGAGCATAAACAGAAAGCGATAAGAAAGGTTTAACTTCCAGAGAGCTCTGGTCACATAGTACTAGCTCCGGCCACCCCACGGCAGGGGAAACACTGGGCTAAATGCCTCTTACTACCATAAGAGAAAAAAAAAGGTGACTGAAACCCCGCTTGTATTGCCAAGTCAGTTGATCTTGGTGGCTGTGGACACCTCGAAGACAACTTCTGCTGAGAAGAGCGTTACAAGCCTGAACTTACTTTGCACACAAGTCGTGTGTTGGCTCTGGGCAGTGCTGCTGAACCTCAATAATTTATGCCAACATTGTTGTCAAAGAACTTGTGCAGTAGAAACACACCGTCCAGAAAAGAGCTCCTCCAGGGAAACCAGGCTGGAGGGTCTTGCAGCCACGCTTCCGTTCGCCTTAGTCCTGATCTCTGCAGCAGCAGCTTGCAGGGAACTGCACCCTCTGACCTGGGGAACCTGCTGCTGGTGCTTCAGCTTTAGCGCCTGGAGAACACCAGCAGTGAAACAAGAGGCTGCGCGTGGAACAGGCACGAGCTGAATGGAACTCTAGAGCTGGTTTTGCTCTCATGTCAGCCTATCCAAAGCAAACTCTTTCCCTCCGTGCTGTAATTCATTCAGCCACTGTCACCAGCACCTCACTGCTCTGGAAGAGCATTCAGAGAGCACAGTAAATGCATTCATCGCTTTTCCAATAATTGCTGACATACAGGGCATTAATAATTGGCTCGGAGGAGCTGATGGCCTGAGGCACTGCTCCAGTAATCAATAATCCTTGGAACACCCTGTGCCAAGGTTATTTCTACCCACGGAAAAGAAAGAGGGGGCAGAAAGGTAATTTATTTAGCCTATTCACAAAAAACATTTATTTAGAGCTGTCTAAGCACACAGCAATAAAAATTAAGACCACGATGTTAAAAACAGACAGCAAGATACCACGTTCGAAAATAAAAGCCAATCTTGCAAACAAGTGCAGCCAGTTGCTGCCAGCTAAGGTACTCCAAATCAGCAACGGACAGAACGACAGGAGCAGATAAACTCAAAATGGAAGAGCTCTAGCTATTATGAGCAAAATTTCTCCCCTCCTGAAGCAACTCGCTGTATTCTCGGAAGTCAGCCCTCAACAGACACTCACAAACCCCATTTTGCAGGTGTTTTCACACCCGGAGGTTTGCAGCCGAGAAAGGTGTTCCCCAGGGAAAGCAGGGGAGCATCAGGGATCCTCAGTTAACCCCCCAAACCACAGCAGACCCAGCCCACCCTAACCCAGACCGAGACAGGTACTAGATACGAAATGCTGAATGAGTCACTCACTTGGCACTATTCGCTGCTTGTGCTGTTGGAGGATACTGGGGGAGCTGCGGCTACTTCAAGGTCACACAAACACACCCTCCCCACTGTTGTGCGTTTCTAGAGGAAAGTGATTTGCAGCGTATTTATACAACTGGGAGATTTTCTTTATATCCTGACCACCTAGGAGTTCAGAAAACGTCGTGCTATGTATACAGGAGACAAGCCAACTAAAGTCTGATGTCTTCCAGCTTCTCCTGCACTGCCTTCGAAAGGGATTTTGGCAGGGCCTCTGTACGGGTGCTGGAGCTGTTGGACACGATGCACCCATGCACTGCGAGATGCATGCACATGAGCAGATCGTTATAGGGTTGTGCCAGCTGTGAGCAACCAGGCTGAAGCGTCCAGAATCAGATTTGTTTTGGCTATAAGTCCCTTTTCGATCAGAGTCCGGGGCCTCGAGCTGCAGCCCCTGAGATAAAAAAAGAAAAAGCGGCAGCGGTTTGTGTTATTGCCTGTGGGAAAGGGCATTTTCCCACCGGAGCTGGCCACCAAGCGGGATGTGGTGTTGCAGGGATCTCTTTGTAGTTCTCCTCAGAGGTTTAAAGCTTTCCATCTCTTTTGAGTGGATGCAGAAAATGCATCCCACGGCAGCTCCGCCTCCCTGCACAAGCTAAGCTCCTCCTAGAAATTACTGGAGGTTTCTCACCTTCTTTTCTACTGATCATTTTACGAGTCAACTTGATCATGAACTCTCCTCTACATTCTTTCACAGTCTGGAGGGTTTAATGGAGGAGCCCCGGGAATTCGTTCATGCTCCTTTGGTTCTAGCAGTATCTTGCCAGCGTACCCTTTCCAAAAGACAGACGCCCTCCACAGGTCCCCAGCCCTGTATCGCAGCCGCCCTCTGACAGCCAGATGTGCACAGCTTGCAGCTCAAGATGATCTTGCCTACCATGCCTCTTCTGCGACGCAAATGCAAATCAGAGACAGGACAAGGTCCTTTCTTCATTCCCCAAGTCACTACTAGCAGCAAAGGGCATACCTGGCCAAAACAAGTCTTCAGCAACGCAAATACCACCCTGCCACGTCAGAACCCGTGCTCAGGTCTGTCTGACCTGCTTGAACCCAGTGCTTCCAGAACTGCCTAGCACAGCAGGCTCTCCTCGCTGCCGCTGCTGATGGCTCTGCAGGGGTGCTAAGCAGGAACGTGCGCTCGGTGCTAAGAGCAACATGTGAAACTGAGAGAGGAAGGAGCAGCTTCTCTGGGCGAGAAGGTGCCATTTCAGCATAGCCATTTTTCTGCCTAAGATGGCACTTTGGATGAGCTCAGGCCTCAGGGCAAATCGCTTTATGATGACGGTAAGTGAGCTGAAAGCCAATCTCAGTCAGCACTAAAGTGACAGGATAGGATTAAGAAAGAACTAAGTGGTGATCTATCAAAAATATGGAGCATTTTTGACAAAAGATGTGATATGGAAGCCAGAGGCTAGAGAGAAGGAAGTAACAACGATGAAAAACCCCGAGATGGACAAAGAAAGATGAGGGAATCTAAAAGGCTTGAGGAGACCAAAAATAAGGACTAGAAATTCGGCTGGAAAAGCAAGGAATAGGAAGTTACCTGTAGAAACAGAAGACAGTGATCACTAGAAATTAATACAATGAAGGAGACACCAGTGATAAATGATCACAGGGGCAGAAAGGGAAGGGAAAATGTTGAAGGGGGAAGAAACAGAATTTCAGGGAAAGCGGATCAGGAAAAAAGTTCTACATCACTGAAATGTGGAACCCTCCCTCCCCTCCTCCAATACTCATCAAGTCTATCCCTGCTCATCTAAGAAAAAAGAAAGTGAACACATGAAAAAAAACCCAACAGGCTTTTTTATTTCTTTAAGGAGCAGGGGTGGTACTTTGCCTGAAGCTGCACTTCCAAGGCAGGAATAGTTTTGGTTTAGGGCATCCTCAGGGCTCTTGCACTGCACCATTTAGCAAAGTTGTACCAGGGGGAATCCCATCATCTGCTCTCAAGGGCACTTGGTAGTGGAAGCTCTAACAAAGTAGAGCCATGAGGAGTCATGACTATTTGGACTTTGTTCTTTTCTAGGCAGACCTTCCTGGGGCACTATGTCATTTCTTGCTGACTGCTCACCATCCTTATTTCACTAACCTTCATTTTGTTCTGTGAAAAGTCAGCTCTTAATCTCAGTTCTTTCTCCTCATATACCAATCACCTTCTGCATTGTTGAAAATAGGATCTATCCGAGGGAAACGCTGGTGTATGTTAGTCTTTGACACTTATCTTTTCATGCCAAATAATAATTTCATTATTCTGCTTCATGCTCATAACCCATCTTCCCATTTATCTGAGCTCCATCCTCCATCTCTGACTTTACACTTCAGTCATCTCATCTGAAAGAATTAAACAAAGCAAGATATGACCTTTCTGTGTGATCTCCCAAAGGTGTATTTGCATGGCACTAGGAAAGATTTAACTGTCTGGCTGCTGCTGTCACTCCCGTCATTATATCGCCGTGATAACTTCCGAAAGAGCAGACGCAGAACATATTCTACCCGGAGTTACCCAGAAAATTTATAGCTAGAGTTCCACCCTACCCAGGAACTGTTCTAACCGACATGGATCTGAAGCTGCTCCATGGCTGGTGAGCAATACTCTGAGCTGCTGGCTGGGTCCTACTGGTGGGATTTCGGAGAACGCACGACGCTAAACCACAGAGGCACCGTCTGAACGTTTCACGAGTGGGTGAACGTTGTAGGAAAACATACTGAAATTGTTAACAGTAACAGGCAGCAGAAAATCGGGTATACGTGTGGGAGAGTGAACTCCTGAACTCTCGAGCAGAAGCAGGTCCCTTGTGGCAGCTGCTACAGGCTGGCTGCAAATTTTGTTAACAGCTGGACAAACAGCGGCGCATCCTGAATCCTTAAATAATAGAGAGGCCTGAGACAACCACCACTCAGGAGGGCGGTCACATGTTGTGCTTCTGCACACAGACGATTTACACTGGGTTTCCAGTAAGAAAGGGTCTCAAAGAAGAAGCGAGCCTACGAAGAAGGTGATGATCCTGGCTGGAGGAAAGATTCTAAAAGTGGGGGAAGCCCCTGCAGAGATAGGAGCGCACGGAGACGTCTGCTGGGAGATGCTGAATGACCTTGGGTGGTAACATCTAAGGCTGGTGACTGTCAGCAGCTACACAGCACAAGCCCACACAACTTTCTGCCCAGCCTTCCTGCTGGGAACAGCAAAGTGAAGCCCTCAGGAAAGACACTGGGGTGGAGGTGAGCGAGTGACATTATGAAACAGAGCAAATGTTCTGAACTCACTGGTTCTTAAACAAACACCGGCATCCAGAGCTGCTCCTGGTTGTGGCTTTCTCTGCCTTCCTTGTTACTGTGCGCAGGAGGGATGCTCTTCAGAACATTACCTTTGATTCTTTAAAACCACAATTTCCTGCTAAGCATTCTCAGAAATTCAGCAAACTTCCCATGAAGTACTAATTTGTAACACACCATATATTATGCCTTCTTAACATGAAAAATAACATCATAGTATTAACTCTACCTCACAGTAGAATTTATGGTCCTCTAAAGCACACAGAAATGACCAGTGCTGAGTAAGTTTATGACAGGTTTAAGTACAGTTGCATCCCTTAGTGCCATCCCCTTTGCTTAACGTTATAAGCATATATATTATAAAATGATGCAGGGAAATGATATCCAACAGCAGTTATGTTCTTCTGTCTTTTGCAAAACAGATTCAACCACCAGCAAATTCAATGTTACGTGCAAAGTTATCCACCCTATCTCCACATCCCTATTCCTTTTCTGAAAGACACTGTAGATTGTGATTCTCAGATAAGGAAAGAGGATTCCTAAGTGGAATAGTCAGAAGAGTAATTCAGGTACATGCTCTTGAAAAGCTCACGGGGCAAACAGGCTACACTGAACAATAACTGTTCTAACTGCCGCTAAAATTCCAGTGAGAGGACTTGGATCCATGTGAAGTGGAGCAAAGGAGAGTCACCTTTACACTATGAAATGAAGAGCCCTGTAATGAATCTACAAAGGTCATGAAGGAGGCCCAAAAAGGGGGGATCTGAGATAGCTGGAGAGCAATGTTAATGGTAGGAGTGTACGACAGATTGACCTATGTAAATGGAGCATGTAGAGATATATCCACTCTTTTAATAAATGCAAAAATTAAGGCTGTAATATCTACAAAACATTTAAAAGACAAATCTACTTTTGATTTGTTGAACATTAACTGAGTTGGTAAAAAGAAGCTGGGAGACTGGAATAGATTGGACTGTAGGGATGGGTTAGAGAAGAACCCCTGCTAGTCCATATTCCCTTCCCCATTTAATCACGCTTCTCCTCACCACCATTTCTTGGGTTCTGCTGCCGTGCTGTGTCATTGCATTTCTATACTCCCCCTCCGCTCCTTCCAGTCGTACTGCAGAGCTCTGATATCCCTGTCCCAGGTTGCACAAGCTATTCTACATCATCTCATCAGAATTTCATCAGTGTTGCAAGAGCCTTCCCAGAACAGGTCACTCTGACAGACCCTTTGCCAGGCAAGGCTGTAAAGTTACCCCGAAGCTGCATTTCAAGCACCAAGTGAAGAAATTCTCAGGTTACTGGAGGCGAAAAAAAAACCCCACAACAAAGCCACAACACACTGTAAAGGAGCAAACTAAGAGAGGTAGGGAAAAAAGCGGAAGGAGGAGAGAGTGTGGGAGCTTGATATGAAATATTGATTAATAACCTAAATATTTTAAAGCCTTATCTCCCTGAACAGCAGCTGTGAAAGCTCAGCAGTGCCCCTTGATTTCCTGGCAGGACGGGGCAACTCTGTGCCTTCGTCTCCCTTCTCTCCGGAGAGGTTTCAGTAGATATAACGGTAACAGAATCAGCAGAGAACCCCCTCCAGACATCGCAGGTTTCCAAGCGAAGCTGGGCGAGAACACTGTGCAGTTCTGAGGCAGGTTTGGGTGGTTTACACAAGGATAAATACACCAGATTTGTCAGTGCCACTGCCCTCACACAGCACCTCCTCTCAACGAACCCAGTACGGTTTATGAAGATTCATTACCGCAGATGTCATAATCTCAGCAAATCAAATCAGAGGCAGATAATGACTATCTCCGTTACACAGGTGGCCAAGAAAAAAAGATAAATTAATAATCGTGTGAAGGCTTTACCGCAAGTTAGATCAAGGAGTGGGCCTTGGCAGACGGACTCTCTTCCCTTTGGCAGCAGAGGTCCTGTACGCAGAGATTAAGAGCTGCTCACCATTCCAATTAAAAATGCCATACAGGACCCAGCACGCTCCTGGTGTTCTGCTGATATTCCACCTTGATGGGCTATGGGGAAGCTTTCAAAACTTTGCAAAAGCCCTGAATTAGTTTTAATTAAATGGTAATGCCCTCTGCTGAGAGTACAACCTGTCAACTGAGTAGTTACCTTTAGGCTTCCTAATGTCTTGCGGGGAATACATTTGAATCTTGTTTTAAACAGCCCGTTTTCACTGGGCTGCTCGCTCAGAAAACTGCTTCTGAAAATCCTTCTGCACATTATTTTACATTTTAGGGTTTCTCGCAGCATGTGGGTAAATATGGCAAAATCACTTACAGTGAGACGCTGAGGGAACTAAGCGTGACAAGCCAGCTCTAAGACAAAGATGGGAAACTCCTTTTCAGTGACAGACAGAGGGGTGAGGAATAAAGGAACTAGCCCAGAAAATGTCTGGCTGCTAAGGGAGCCTTGCAATTCCTATATTCCTGTGTGTGAATTTGCCTTAATTTTAGCTGCTGCATAATTTTAACTTATTCAACAATAAATTACAATTTGTAAAAAATATGCAAAAATTAAATAGAAACCTTTAAGAAATCTGAGGTGCTAACTTTTAACATACTTTGTTTCTTAAAATGCAAAGAAAAAGTATTTCTCTTCTTAGTCCTGTCCCTAAATATAATGTACTAAATCTGCTACTTCTCTCACATCTACTTCAAGTTATACCCCACTCTTGTTTCACACAGCAAGACAGCAAAGCTCTGAATTTTTTCCATTTTGAAACATAAAGCAGGCTGGTCACAGTTCGGGTGTTTAAACACTTGCGGGGATAAAACCCGCTCAGACCTGACGATGCTGTGTTCTGTGCCCATGTTACGTGATCTTTTACTAGGAGATGACCTCATAAACCTGGACAAAATAAGCCAGAGGCCAGGGAGTGAGCAGCCTGCGACACGTCCTTCACCCTCCTCATGACCAGCTGCATCTCCTCCTCTCGCCCAGACTGAGGCGTATTGGCAAGGGCTGAAGCTGTCAAGCTGTCACGCCAAGTAACGCCCTTTCAGGAGATAAAGAGAGCTTCTGCAGCCACGGCTGGCAGTGTAGCACCAAATTCATTTTCAAATACAAGTTTGAAAAAAAA
>WEIS01014382.1:0-14671 GCA_013389965.1 Todus mexicanus | reverse complement strand
CATTTATATATTTTTACTAAAATGAAGGTGATTCTTCTGAATAGGTACAGGGGAAAGTAAACATAGCATGTACAGAACTAAAATACCTTTTCCATAAATAATAATAGTGTCTTTTTTTTAATTCAGTGTCTCACACACAAGTGCTAGAAGTAAATGCTGCCTCCCAATGGAAATGTGAAGTTTGTTTCCCAGTGAAAGAAACCACAAAGTTTCTAGTCTCATTTTTTCCAATGCTAGGAATTTAACTTACTTCTAGTGAAAATGGAACAATTTTCATTCTGTATTTCACTATCGAATGCTTTGTTTTATGAGCTTCGTGTCATGGCCTCAAAATTGCAGTTTCTGAAGTAAGAAGGATGTTTTTTCTCTTTAAGACTATCTGAAAACTGATCAGGAGTGTGAGGAAGCGAAAATGGATTAGTGGTAGAGTTCAAATGAGGTCAGGAAGTTCGTGATAAATACAACTTATCTTATAGTTCTTCAATCTACTGCATAGCTCCACAACTCATAATTGCAATATTGCTGTCACACACATACTATCAACAGATGCTTCTGTCTGGTCTCAGAATCTACTGCTGCATTAGGGATATTTGCTAGTGGCATCTATTTAGATGGTTGTTAGGTATTGGAGTACGAATAAGTGATATACATTATTTTATAATCAATGAAACTTGTCACTAGCTTCTGTATAACACAGGAATGGGAGAATGGATTTTTTTTTTATTTTTTAAAACCCTCTTTCCAATTTCCACTGTAAGCAAATGCTTACAGTCAGAGAACATTAATGTAAACTTTCAGAACGAAAAGATAATCTTCTGGGAAAGTTACAATAGAATGAAAATACATGTCTAGAATCAAAATGCTTCCTCGGCCTCGACAGAATAAATAATAAATGCTTTCTAGATAACTACTGCAGCTGTTTTCATAACATATATATTAATAAATTAAAAATGTCTGTAGATTGACAAGTGTTTTTTGAGCTGATACTGGAAAGCCAATAGCTAATTATGAAAGCCTGACTTGACTAATCAATTATTCAGATGAACA
Organism: Todus mexicanus; assembly: GCA_013389965.1. Taxonomy (NCBI): domain Eukaryota; kingdom Metazoa; phylum Chordata; class Aves; order Coraciiformes; family Todidae; genus Todus; species Todus mexicanus. Next base: position 13,624 of record WEIS01014382.1, on the reverse strand, counting down.
TTAGGTGCCTATTATATGCGTAAACATGGGAATTATATTTCCCCTAAGTACCTTTCTAAAATAACAAACCCAAAACATGCAAATTTGAAATAGAAAGAAACAGCACTATTCTGCACTTATTGCATATGCACAACTCCCACTGAATTATTCAGGGAACACTGAATCGGGAGTCTTGGTCTTCTGACTCTGAGCAGCACAGCAAGAGCAGCACATGTCATGGTGTATTTGTTATGTATGTAATATTGATTTAGCTTGTTCTGGTTATGTTTCAAATTAATTTCATGTTTAGGAGATAAGGAAAAAAAGAAGTATCCCTGGATTGATATTTGCAATATATTTTTACTCCTGTTGAACACAAGATTATCTATCTGATAAATTAATATGACGGTGACTTCTGAGTGCAGGAACAATAAGGCTTTGAAAAGGAGCACAAGAGAGGTAATAAACTGTGTTTTAAAAAGATTTCTAGTTGCTTCCTTCCCCACCTCCTTTATGCAAGGATCAGGAGAGTGCTGGTATTAGACAATGAATTCACTAGTGTTTCCTTTAATTTGCGAGGCACAAAATACAGTAAGGTAATGCACAATCGTCCTTTGCATTTAGAGAAGACCATGCTCTTGAGCAGAATACAGCAACAGGGAAACCAGAAATAGATGTGACCAGACACCTGCTGACAAACAGTGACAAATCCCACTGACACTGCAGTGACCCCCAGTAAGTCAAGATTTAATTAAAGGGTATAATTAAGTCAGTGGAACAGAACACTAATGAGTGGTGTTTTTTATACGGGTAATTACACATAAGAATACAAAGTAAGCCAGGCCTCTAAATATATCAGTAAAATGAACAGTATAGAATGACAATCAGAGCTTTATGTGATTTTTTTTTCTTTCTTTCTCTGCAATAATGCAGGTTGAAACAACTCATCGAGCATCTGTACACATGCTAACAAGTGCTATTGGCCCAATCCTGTATGTGTCTAAGCATGTTGGTAAGATGACCTTGGTGGCACAATGCACACCAGTAAGGGTAGGCAGGCGTGCATGGGTTTGCTGGGCTCTGTCCGTTGTTGTGTTTGCACGTGTTCGTATCATGCAGAGGTCACCTCAGCTTGTTTCCTAACAAATGACATTCTGTTGCTATTCTCTTACAAGTAACATATTCTCTGGATTTCTTTTATCAGATGTGTTGACATACATTACAAATTGTTCCTATGATTATCTGCATGTTGGATGCAATATACCTTTACAATTGAACGACAGAGTTCGCTTACGGCAGTGGTATTTTATGCCTGATCCAGTTCTCTCGAATTTATTTTGGGAATCTTTAGGCAGTTGAATGAAACAGCTGAAATATCTTTCTCTACATATTTGCTTGTATTTCAAACAGAAAAGTATTGTAAGGTAGATTTACTAGACCAACATGTTAAACTGGGGTAGAAAACATCATCATGAATAATGATGATGATGATAGGAGAAAAACAAATTTCCTACAGTCTCAAAGATTTAAAAGAATGCCTGTGTAGATTGGGGCCAGCCTTTTGCCGGGATTACTCTATCTGCTCCCAGCTGGTAGCCTGCAGTTCATGACAGCCTTTTATCCGTTATCAAAGCAACAAGTGGAAAAGCAGATCCTCCTGCCTGCTAACACTCTGTTCAGTTTCCTCTGTAGACTTTCTGCTTCTAAATCTTTCCTTTTAACAAGTCCTCAGATTTCCTTCCTACTGCTGCAGGAGACACTAAATATGTCTCTCAAGTCTTCAGCTCACTCGTCTAACTTAAAATCTGCAGGACACTAAAGGAAGGGAGAATAATTGCATTATAACCTGACATTTTCTACAGGAAAGGACTGAAATGCAGAATGAGTCTGGTCCTGCTCACACTAGAGTGCTGAGAGTTTAGCAATTGAGCTCAGTGACAGCAAAACCAGATCCTATTTACTCAAACAACACAGTGCCGATATAATACTTCAATTACAATTTTAGACTGAGACGTGAGTTAGGCTTGTATTTAATCTACCAACCTACTAATTACTTATATAAATAAGTACAAATTTTACTGTAACAAGAGCAAAGCAAGCAAACTACACTGAAGCTTATGATATATATACCGTGCTTACTTTGCTTTTTTAGTAGTGTATGAAAAATTAAAAAAGGTAGTTTTGGAAGGTATTTATGTATAAATAATGTGAATTCTTTCAAGCAAAGTCTATCCACTGAAAACGAATAGTTATTTGTTATTAAAACCAAACTAAATGAATATACTTTATATAGTAAAAATATATGTCCCACTTTCCTTAAATCATGTGGTCATAGAGTAATAGGTCTTGGAAACACAATCCTGTAACAGTTAATATGTTTTAAAAATTAAGAGAACAACTTAAACTGTTATGTAGGCTACGTTAAACTGTAATATAGATTTTAATTATTTTTAAGTGCTTTGTTTTTTTAATAGGTTTGTGATGGTTATGCAATGACAGAAGATGCTGTGGGAATGCCAGCGTGGCAGTGAATCCAGGATTTGCTCCCTCTCTGAACCATAGCCTTTGCCACTAGGCTCTGCCATGCACACTTAGGTGCTGCCTTGAGCCAGACACAAAAGATGGAGTAGGGGCCAGATTCTACCAACACTCTGCCCACTGTGCAGTCCTATCACACTTTGGAGAATTAGAGCTCTGTATATAATCATACTCATTTCAGCTCACTAGAGATTTTTAATGTACATGAAAGCATGATTTGGCTCTGGGTCCTGTGGCACTTTGCTGGGACGTAGACAGCAGCATCTCCTTTTTATGAGGTGCCAGAGGTAACTGTTCTGGATAGGACCCCAGTAAATATAATCTTAAGATACAGAGTCACTCTTTTAGTTTTTTTCCCATGAGCTGGAACACATGGAGAAACCCTAACAGAACTGAAAAACAATAAAAGAAGAGAGGTCATAAAAGTTATGCAAATACTTTCCTCGTTTTTATCTTTCTGTGGGCATGTGCCGCCATAAAATACAGGATTAGACGTAGTGACTTCCGCCTGGGCTCCAAACACTTGTGTGCATAATGGATCCCTGACATCTTCTTCTCCCCCATTTTCGTTCCCTGCAGGGCTGCCCCTGCCCAGCCGCATATGAATGAACAGAAGCGCCTTTCATCCCCCACTTGCCTGGCGCTTCAAAAGGAACTACGAAAATAGCAGCAACACAATCCCGCCGCCTGCCAAAAGGCCCGCACACGTCCCATTCTCACAGGCATGCGAAAGGTTGGAGAGCTCAGCAAAATTTTTATGTACGGGAGCAGGCCCAAGGAAAACTCACACGCCATAACCAATTGTGGACAGAGGATCATCTATCAGCAGACAAATGCAGGAACTCCAGAATGTCTCTCCTCAAATGAAATAATATATCTTTGAAAGCCAATGCCCGTTTTAGGCCTGAGGCCCATATATCAAGCCTGAGAGGCTTGTGGATACGCTCCAGGGCCATTAACCTTCCACCTGTTTCCCCTTGTCCTTCAGGATGAGACCCTGCCCTTGATTTTACTCCCTTCCCCTGTTCATCTTCCGACAGAGTGTAAATGTAAAGCAGAGGGCCTGCGAAATAATTCAAAGGCAATGGACCAGGGACATGGTTACAAATCTCTGCCACTGGCACTGTGACTTATGCAGGCAGTTTGTCACACATGAGCCAGGTGACCTCTGTGACATAACAGAGAAAAATATCGCCCAAGATCAAAAGATGAGATTCAGAGCCCTCTAACTAACTCTGGTGTACACAGCCCTGCTACGCGGTGGCCGAGAGTTTCCTCTTCCAAATGCTGCTCACTTGTGGCCCGGCCGCACTCTTGCTAATTTCAGTAATCTCATTTTGTTTCTTTGGATATCTTTCTTGTAACCTGAACATCAAAATTGCCTCCTCCAGAAGGCTCTCTTTTTCAAAAAAGATAATTAAATCGACCAGGAGAGACAGCAAAACGTGATTCAGCAGATAAAAATTAACACATAAAAAGGGGTATCATTGAAAATGATGGAATAATCGCTTTTGCAACTGAGTCTTTTACTTTGACAATTTTTTAAATGCAAGTAATACTAAAACTTTGTATGAACACATGCTGTCTCTGGTATTGCAATGAGAAGTCTTCAAGGTCTAAAATATTTATTGAGATTCGACTATCATGATGGTTAAAATGAGAGTAGAGTTAGTATTAAAAATTATGTAGTGCACCCAGATAACACACATGTGTACTGATTCATATTTTAGAGATACACAACAGAACTAGAAGAAGAGTCATTTGAAATAGAGCCTAATCAGCTTGATTTTTTTTTTAAATCCTGAATTCATTTTTCAAGCTGTGCTACATAGGAAGTTTCCCAGCTGTTTTGTACATTCAGGACTTCTCTGCTGGGTGCAGACAAAAGAATAAGGCCTGATGCAGTGTTTCTCTTTCACTCCCCATAACATAATGGTATGTCTGGTATGAACACTTAATTTTGTCTATTTCATAAATAAAAAAAAAATCCCATGACTGTCACACTATCCCTGGCATGATGATGAAAAGAGAAACACAACTGCAGCTAGATCAGCCTAAATCTCATTCTAATCCTAAATCACTTTGGCACTTGCCAACACCTACTTGATTAAAAACTCAGTTTAACCCAACTAATGTATATAAAAATACACATATACAGGCACAAACACAAAAAATTCAGCACATGCCTTGCAAGTGTGCTAACATCATCTTGTCTGCTATTTCATCTTGTCTTATCACACGCCGACTTTGAAAATTTTGCACAGAGTTCAAGCTCTTACCGGACATCATTGAAAGGGGTAGTGTTCCACTATGGAAATACACCTAAATTCACTAAAGCTGAAAGCATAAAAAAAAGTGGAACTATGGATAGGACTTGAGGCTAAATCATGCAGTAGTTATAAAGAAACACACAACCAAAAAACATTTCATGTTTCCTATTGACTGAAGCCTGCTGTAAAGCATGAAACGACTCTGCTGCAGAACACTGCAATAGTAAACAAAGTAAATGCAAAATTAATATTACAAAACGATTATTTTGAAGTGTTACCACATACCTTTGTAAAAGTAAGACAGTTGCTTGATTTTACAGTGATAAATTCTTTCACTCTTGTTCGAGCCCTGTGGTTACATACACATTTTCCTCTTTTGAATATCATTAAAGCAAGCCTACCAGAGATACATAAGTCAGCAGTTACATGCCAGTTTTGTCACTGGTATCAGTGAACTCCAATTCAGATTACAGATGTTTTCATTTTTGAAAATATCCAGTGTTACTTTTTCATGTAAAATACAGGTAATATATCCAAGAGTTCTGGCAGTCAGAGCTTTAGCTCTCTTTGACACTCGTACTGAATATATCAATTTGTATTTAAGTCTGATTTCGTTTAGGCTTTCTGCAACCTTCTTTTATTCTTTTTTTCTTTTTTTTATTTTAAAATATATTTGATGTGACACACAAAAAGAAAATAATTTAAAGAGCACCGAGCCTAATCCATTGCCTTTACGCTAAATATGATCTAATGAATCTGCTTTTGTAATACTCATGAAATTTGGAAATCAAGGCTAGGCATCATATGAACTCTAATAGAGGATTTTACTCATTTGAGTGTTTGATCAGTTTTGAATGACCTATTAAAATCTCCAAGACATAAAGAAACTAGTTTAAAATGTTTTTATAAGTATAAGAATACTATTATATGAACATAATAAATTATAATCTTTTAAAATACACACTCAGATACACCTGAAATGATATGTCCCAATTACCTCCCACCGTGTGCTTTTTCTGTAAAAATCTACTGATCATCAAATATTTTGTAAGATTAAAGGTTACCCTGATTCTAAAGAAGAGAATTTGACTCTTGTTAGTTTTAATACAACATAATGTCCTGTCTTGAGGAAAAAGCCTTAAATTATTTGGTTGACATACTATACAAATGCTACAAGTGCAGTTAATTGTATTTTTGAGCGCTATGCTCCCTGATTCAATCATTCAAAACAAAAGAAAACAAGAAGTATTTAACATTTTAAAATAATAATAGTAATTTGGGGCATGAATCATCCCTAACATTCTTTTCCAGCTACGGACAATTTCTGTTGGGAAAACTGCCATATAGTATCGACAGTGACAACAAATTGTATTGTCCAGTGAACATCTGTTTCCGACTCCCACACTGATATTGCAGGTTGGGTACTTTTGATTTAGTCTTCACAGGCTGCCCGACCACAGAGGAACTGGAAATTACTGGTACGTTCAACTTTTATTATTGGAACACAGGAAAACTTTATCATCATGCTGGGAAGTTCTGTGTCTTTTGAAATATTGGAAAGAGGGTTATGTTAGCACAGAAAGCCACATGTAACAGGTTTTATGAAGGAGGAGAAAAGTGGCTCCTGTTCGTCATGTCTGTCAGTACTTGTGGGTATGCAAGTCTGAAATGAAAATCTCAACATGGAACAGTATTTCTGGTTTTATGATGCAAAGTTTAATGGTGAGGGTTTGGAGACGGGTGTTGTTTCTTTTTAATAAAACCAATGGCACTACAGAAAAGGACTAGATTCTCCCAGTCTTGCTCAATCAGTAGTTTTGTCTCCCTATACAACTTATCTCTGAAATCCAAAGCACTTTCTGTAGGACAGAGCAGACTGAGGCTTAGTATGGATGTAGCCCTAGAGAATGCCAATCTCAAAGAAAGAACTCATCCTTTCTAACTCATATTTATTGCACCAAGTTACTAAGATAGCAACTTATAGGGAAAGGCTGTGTTAGCTAGCTAAAATTATTACTGTTAAAAAACCCAAAACGATACTAAGCAATCTTTGCAAAATTGAGGGGAGTTTCTTCGAATGATCAATATAATTTTTTCTCTCAGTTATGCCACCATTTGTTATTCAGCCTGGAGAAAAAGCTAAAGTTTCAGTTTGGAAGGGACAGAGGAGAAATGAAGATACATTCTTGGTAGGCATCATGTGCCAGTTTGATAAAGCTTCAGCTCCTGATCTGTAAATACACCAGGCCAGTGCTGGGATAAACTACTGAAAACTATCCTCTTTTACAGAGAAGGAAGGAAAGAAAGAAACTCCACTGAAACTCCTATTAACACTAATTAGTGTTGCCAGTGTGTAGGGGAATCAAAGACAAAATGGGTGGAGCTCCCACTGAAATCAAGGGGAAAAGGATATGCCTTAAAGGAGAAACTTGCAAATTAAAAATATATGCTGTTCAACCTTACCAAATGAGTTAGCAATGTAAATACTGACTTCAAGATGTAACCCTTCCTGCTGGGAACACTCCCCCTGAAATTTCATTCTTAGTCACGAGACAGTAATGTCCTTGATTATGCTTGCAGAATGTGAACCTATCTTGTGAATAACAGGTCCAAAACAAAGTAAAGAAATTGTCATGTGTTTATTTCTACCTAAAGTTTTCAATATTGTTGTTGTTGTTAGTATTCTTGTTGTTTATTCCCTGTATTATAAACAAGGACCGTTGTTTTCCAAGTCCTGCATCAGAAAGACAGTTTTTTGATGCTACTCCTTATAGCAATTTTGGATTTCTCAAAGACTAGAAAGTCTGGATATAATCTTGGCCATATGGCCAATATTCAAAATACTGTTGGGAAATTCTAGGTCTCAGCCTCAAATGCAGAAAACTGCCTGATCTTGCTTTTCATGAGTGTAATATGTACTTATATAAGTACTGACACAAACAGTACTCCAATAGTATTTGTCTGTGAGTGGCTTGCTTTCTCCTCCCTCTCTTCTCTCCATGCGTCAATAGATGGAACATTGGCGATGTGGAGTGGCTGCAAAAGAAGCTGAAACTATTTTATACTGTGGTGACCTGGGTATGAGCTACACGTTAGTCCTCACTTCCAAATGGGAGTAGAACCAGAGACTTTGGGAAATTGTCACCTGCTATATTCCCTATGCATTTTTGCTGTTACTTGAAGGAAAGTTAATAGTTTGCATTAACTGCCTTTGTGTTTTTACTGTGACTTTTACTGAGCTCCAAGAGCAGCAAGATGGAAAGCAGACTGCTGGCTTGTCTAACCCACCCACTCCAAATCTTTTTCTCAAAGATTTCCACCTCTTCCCAAAAGGGTGCACAAGGAGTATAAGGGGTTGGCACTGAAACACGCCGACTGCCGTTGAAGATCCCTGTGGGACAGGTCAGTGGAGCCCAGAGACACAAGTAACTAGTTACTGCCTCCTATGTAGTGGCTGTGGTACTAACACTATTCCCAAGAAAAGGAAAGAAAAAGAAGAGAAAATATATAATAAAAAGGGCATTTAGAAATAACATGTAGCAAATGAAACATAAAAACTTGACACAGACAGCTTTACAGAAGAAAACAGGAAACTGGCAGATGCTGTGAGTGAAAGTGGAAATACAGTATTTAAGATTTTGCACTTCTTATTCGGACAAAATTCTTATTGGCTTCAGTAAAGTTTTTAACTTCTGACAAGCAATACAAGACCAGGCCTGTAAGAGAAACCTAACTTACACTGAAAATTACTATGTGCAAGACTGACTTTTTCAGCTCTTTATTTAGGAGAGTAAGCAGTTGTTAGGCACACATTTATTTCCTTGCACAGGGAATTCTGGCTGTAGCATAGACAAGGATGGTTCCCAGCACTCTGGGAACGCCTTTTCTCACCGTACCTTGAAGGAGGATGCGGTAGACTAGGGTATGACTAGATAGCCCTGTCTCTACCCCCCCAAAAGTGGTGGATTAGCCCTCAGACTAAATAAACACGTGGTGCACAAGAGGTGCAGCAAGGTGCTTCTCGCGTGGTGAGGGATTATGACTCAGCACCACCAGTCACTGTATACTCATTACTCAGGACAGATTGTGAGACTGCAGTAAGTACTCCCCAGTAAATACCAAAAGATATTGAGATGAAACAAACAGGCAGTGCTGACTGTAACACCAGAATAAAGATACAATTCTTCGTCACATCCAGTGTCACTTAGTCAGGGTGATGTTTCCTGTATTTAGCAAACATGCCAGTAAAAGAATTTCCTTGGCATACAGACAACCTGGAAATGTCCTTTTAAAAATCAGTTAATACCAACAGAACTCATGAGTTAGCTGGAACCATTTCCTATGCTATGGAAAGAACACTCAAATAAGGTTAACCAAGACATTTCACCCTCCCAACCTCCCCCCTCCCCATCTATTTCTGGATGTCTTCTTTTGTTCACCCTTTGCTAATTATAGTGGCCTTGCTTAGGTGATATTTATAGTCTTAAAAGAGTTGCCTGACTTTTAGAACACTTTATTCATGTATATTTCCTGTGTTTATTGTTGCCTTAACTAATTTTTTTAATTTATTTGCTTGATCCAAGATTTTATTTAGCAACAAATATCAAAGTAACTTTTCTTTCAACAAATGCAAGAGCTGTACTTAGATGTAAAAAACATTCTGAAAACAGATTCTGGTTTCTTTCCTTCTCCAAGTGTTGGGTATATGACAGACAATTCCAGAATTAGACAAAACAAAATTTCTTTTTTTTTTTTTAAGTACAAAATGACTATTTGGTATCTTAGTTTACTAATTTATCACATCTCTTTTTTTGCCTGGAATGGTTGCTTTGATGACTGGGGTGTTTCCAAGACACAGCGTTAAATATTTCTTTGCCCAGATGTTTATAAAACCACCTATAACTGAACTTCCACCAACTACGGAAATGGAAAAAAGACACTTTCCCACCAGCTCCGTATTTTATCTTCTTAGTTTTTCTTAATTCCTTCTTAAAACTGCCCATAAACCTGGCCCATAGGGCACAGCTCCTCNCGGGTCCAGAGGAGAGAGACCAGACTGGGGAAGGGACTGGAGGGGAAAACTTATGAGGAGAGGCTGAGGGAGCTGGGGCTGTTCAGCCTGGAGGAGAGGAGGCTCAGGGGGGACTTTATCACTCTCTACAGCTACCTGAAGGGAAGGTGTAGGCAGGAGAGGGATGGGCTCCTCTCTCAGGCAATTTGTGACAGGACAAGAGGGCACAGCCTGAAGCTGCACCAGGGGAGGTTTAGGTTGGATATTCGGAAGCACTTCCTCACAGAAAGGAGGATAAAACACAGGAATGGGCTGCCCAGGGAGGTGGTGGAGTCACCGTCCCTGGAGGTGTTTAAGGCCAGACTGGATACCACACTTAGTGGCAGGGTTTAGCTGAGTGGTGGTGGTAGGTCATAGGCTGGACTCGATGATCTAAGAGGTCTTTTCCAGCCTTAATTATTCTATGATTCTAGAAACAGTGATGTTACATTTTAGTTTGCTTGTAGCTGCTCTTTCCAGTCAGGTGCGGGAGAAGTAGATTAAATAGCTACTTTATATGTCACTTGACTGAAAGTTCTGGATCACACTCACTTAATGGAGCACCAGATTTTGGACATTGCCATTGTCTTTACACTGGCTGTAGCGGAGCTCAAAATAAATGTTTATTACCCATTTGGATACTACTTTAATTATACACAGGTTTAAACTAATTTTTAAAATGTTCCTCTTGCACTAAAACTCACCCTTTCTTGAGGTTCCTATTTTTGTGTTTTGGCTTATGAGTAGTGAGGGAATGCTTATTATAACTGAATTTTTATTTCCAACATGGAAAATTTTTCTTTGCTTCCTTTTAGAGGTAGTCTTGTAGCTTGCGACTATGAAATAGAGCAAACCATGATAGCTTTGATACATAACGAAAACCAAAAATAACAAACAAAAACTATGGTTAAGCTTTTGGTTATCATAAGATGACATGCTTCCCTGGAAATAGACAAGTTGTTCTATTTTAGAAGTCTGAAAATCTACTTGTTAATGCATACTGGGCAGTGTTTAGAAGTAGAGAAATACCAGACAGATGTTTAAGTGCAGTCTGTCTCTTGATTTTACTCCCTCTATTTGAAATTCCATTTTCTTTTTTTTTTTTCTTTAATTGGGAGTGGAAAACGCTTGCGTTCTCTAGTACATTCCTGTGCTTATATAGCTGGGTAGTGTTCCTGACTCATTCTGAGAGATCTCGCGATTTAGAGCATAATTGAAAGCTCTCAGCTTTAGGCCTTTTCTCCAACAATGAGTCTGTCTAAATGTTGTGGAAAACATCTTCTTGGTGCTACTACAGGTAGTACGCAGATATTCCCTCTCCAAGGTCTTTGTATTATTCAGATTTTGTGCTTCTACAAGGCTGCTATGTGGCTGTATTTGTTGCTTCATCAAGCTATGAATACTCGGATCTTTCAATCTTTCTTCATATGTCACGATTTCCTCTGCTCTTCTTATCATTTGTCAGCATTTTTCAGCCCTAGAGCTGAGTGGATTATGTGAACAATTGATTCCAGAGTGCTGTATATAAAAGGTGATCATCCCTTCATCTGGAGCATCTTGCTTTACATGTGAAAGTATAGAATAACATCCATTTATATGGCTCCAGCACGGCTGACTGAAGTCTGTAAGTGACTTCAGGATGGCTAGGATTTCATCCTTACTATAGGTGATCCTAACAGCTACAGGTTAACAGAACATCTTTAAATCTAAACAGTCTTGATAGACTTATAGAGGCAGACTTTTACTGTAACTGGGAACCATCCCATACAACAGAAAGACCGTAGAAGTATTGTATACAAGTGCTGGATCTCAATGATGCAGGTATTGTACAAAAACTCTGGATCTGAATGAAACAAGTTCTCTTCCTGTAGTAGGATTTTACTTCCTGGTTTTAAGAAATGACCTAATTTGCATGGGGGCAAATGGCAGAAATTTGCAAAAAATGGAGTTCTGTGCAAGTGAATATCTGCCATTCTACCAGTAAAACTGGCTTTCTTAAGCAAAACCAGAAAACACAGCTATGATTTTCCAAGAGACTTGCATTGTTTAACTTTTAACATGCAAAGCTCTTTCAATAATTTGGCAAAAAGAGCAAATACAGTTAAAAATGGTGTCCTGGGAATACAACAGATGATGTTAATATAGCTGAGTGTTCACTGTTCAGTTTCTCAGCCAGTACAACAGTCATTATTAAAATTCACTTCAATATAATTTTGGACTTGTTGTGGCAAACGAGACCTAAAGAGTGCTGATTTTTTTTTTTTTCATCTTGCCCTACAGCAATGTGATGTATGTTTGGAAATGCACACAAATAAATTTTCTATTGTCACTGCTGATAATTGTCAAACTTTTATTGTAAACTTAGACTTTGAAGATAAAAATTAAACTGCAACGTTAAACTTCTATTTCGTGTAACGAATGCCTCCAACTCACGGATGAACATGCAAGTGTGGCTCTTCCCTCCCATCAAGGCTGCCGTGTCAGCTTCAAACCAAGTGGCAGGAGTGGCTGTAGCTATGTAATGCTTCATGTCTGTACTACAGCCTGTATCTCTGCTTGTCACTAGCATTAGGGTGGCCTGGACAGCTTTTGGAATTGTTACTTGCTCAAATTTTCTCTCACAATAAGTAATAAAATATCATTATTGCATCACGTCTATTCCTGGGAACCTGGGTAAGCTTGCTACAGTGATCTGGTGACTGCAGATTCACTCAAGTGTAGAAGTGGCAGCGTTTCAAAGAAATACCTACATGGAGCATGGTTCTTAGTCTCAGAATGATGCTGAATATTGGGTGTTAGATGAAAAACCTATTAAATCCAGTGTGACTGAACTCAACCTTCTGCTATTGGAGGTGATAACACCATATGGCAGAATGAAACTGAAGTATCCAGCTTCAGCACAAAAGGGCATAGGAGAATGCTGTCTTTCTTCTTACCCATAGAAAAAATGCCAGAGGCTCAGCACTGAACAAACTGTTTAGAAAGGCTGCAAAACTACATGCCCACAGGCTGAAATACAGCATTTAGTCACATCCTTTGTTCCAAGGAGAGCCAGAAGATGGTCAAGTAAACTTCTAACAGTGTTCCCCTAGGAGGTTCAGATATGTGGCAGGTGTAATCCCATGCTTCATTAAACACTGATTTCTCTGCGAGGCTTCTTTCTATAGCAATGACTTCAGAATCATTAACTGAATTTCACAAGTAGTAAAGCAAAGAATTGATTGTGTAAGAGAAATACTTTTCCCTTTTCCCAATATTGTTTTTAATATTTGAGAAATATTTTTTTCAGATCTAGGCATGCTTAAGCCAGACTAAAAATCAATGTGACTACTGATATCAAGGGAAATCCTGGACCTTAGTTTCTGGCAGCTTCCCTGACTGAAAGAACATAGCTGATGACATAAAACTTCTGCAATGTTTGTTACATTTCCTGTCCTGATAAATTCATACTACAAAGTCCAAAACCATTTCAAGTTATCAAATTGCCTTTGATTACTTAAGTCTGAATAATATATCAACGCTACATCACCGTGAAGAACTTTTAAGGTATTCCACTGTTGATGTTTTTCCTCAAAAGTAAAAAATAAAAATTCCTGTTGTGTTAATTCAGTTTAATAACTGGATTTCTGTATTCTAATTCCTTATTTTCTCTGCATTTCTTCATAATTGCATGGAGAAAGAAATCTGAAATTAAAGCTGATCTATTGAGTATTATATTACTGTATCTAAATATATTTTACAGAAAATATTAAGAGACTCTGGAAGTTCTGTTAATTCTATTCACACT
>WEIS01014376.1:10036-25445 GCA_013389965.1 Todus mexicanus | reverse complement strand
GTAGTAGCCTTGACAGTTCTGATGCAGATCTCAAATGGAGAGAACACAGTTGATGTGAAAGAGTTGTAAGAACTGCTGCGTCCTGATGAGCAGGCTGTTCAGCAGCCTTGCACTTGTTTCCTCATCACTTCTTTCAGATAATTAAAGTCTGAAAGCATAATGTCATTTATTTTTTAAATAAGAGCTAGAATTCCTTTAGACTGAGGTTAGAAGAAAAACATTGAGTTTGGTGATTTGAAATTATATGAATAGGGGTTGTCATGTGTAGAAAAATCTATGTGGAAAGCAAAATAAACTTCAGTCAGGCACTTACTGTTTTGTCTGCAATCAACTGTTTAACTCTGCTGCCAGACAGATTTGGTGCTGAGTGCTGACATGCCAGTCTATCTGCACTTCTGGCTCTTACCTCCTTCATCTCCTAAGGCTGGCTTCTGACCATAGGTAGAGCTGCTGCTTTGATGGCCAAACACTTCACCTCCTTTTTTCCATACAAGAATCAGACTTTCTGGCTTTGCAGGAAAGGATGATGTTACACGGCTCATTAGTGAAAATGAGTGGTGATTTAAATAACCCAGTTTTCGAACAAAGAAAAATCAGGTGAAGTGTTAAGCAAACAGGGAAAGGAAGGTGGATTTTTAATTTTTTTATTTCGGGATGGTGTTATTGCAGTTGTTTCTCCTTAGACCAGTGCAGAGATCCCTGCTCTGCTAGCCTTGCCATAGTTTTGGGGGGATATCTCTCCCACTGGCTGAGAAGTGACCAAGTTTTCAAACTTGCTGAAAACAATATAGCCTTTAATACAGAGCCTGGTTTTAATGCCTCTTCTTTTCCCTCTAGTTGCTCATTCTACCTGAATGGGGATTTTAGGCAAAGGCTTTTGATGTATGTTTCATGGAGATGGACTTGCCCTGAAGTCCAGGCTTTAATCAGAACTAAATACATCTGGCTTATGGGATGCAAATTTCAGGAGAAGTCAAAGTGCAACTTAATTAGGAGTTAGGAGCTTTGCTGCATACAAGAAATCTCAGCTGGTTTACGATTGTCTTTACAAGAAAAATCAAGTTTGAGTTGTAACAGTAAATGCAAACTGACTTTTTCCATTGTTAGGTTTTGACAACTTTGAGAGCCTGCTTGCAGGAGCCCACTGGATGGTGAGTATGGGATGCCTATTTCACATTTGCTTCTTTTAAGACTTGTTGTGATGATAACTGAGGGCAGGTTGGTTTCTAAAGTGCAGCTCCCCATGTTCTGTCAATGCTTCTAAAATGGCTATGCTTGGGAAGCCCTCCCTGGAGTGGAAAAACAACTTAAGAACTGGAAAGGATGACAATTGCTTTATCAAAAGTGTAATTTTCCTTTGTCACGTAGGATAATCACTTCCGCACTGCCCCACTGGAGAAGAACGCACCTGTTCTGTTGGCCATGCTGGGAGTCTGGTATATAAACTGCTATGGATGTGAAACCCACGCCCTTCTGCCCTATGACCAGTACATGCACCGCTTTGCTGCCTACTTCCAGCAGGTAAGGCTCAGACAAGAGGAAGGTTTCAAGAAGCAAGCGTGTAGGTTTGCTTCTGTCCTAGTTGTAGAACCTGAATGTGTGTTTCTAGCTTAAAATTGCAATCACTTAGTCATATAATCAAAGACCTAAAGAGATGGTGCCAAGATCGATGTATTTTTTTTCTCAGACCTCCATTATCTTGATGTCCATAAATTAAACATCATAACTATTAGGGATACAGCTATTTCACTCATCATAGTTGAAGTTTTATTTCACTCATAGCTGAAGTATGTGTGGAAACTGATAGTGTGTGGTTCTGGAAAAAAGGTGATGCTGCCCTTCCCTTCTTCTAGGGTGATATGGAATCTAATGGTAAATACATTACCAAGAAAGGCTCTCGAGTGGACTACAGCACTGGCCCTATTGTGTGGGGAGAACCTGGCACCAATGGGCAGCATGCTTTTTACCAACTCATTCATCAAGGTAAGCTGAAACTATTCAATACCTTGTGTTAGAACTAAACTCTGAATGGCTACAAAGCTGCAAGAGTCAGCAGAATTAATGCTGATTTAGATGTTCAATTCCTGTCTAACCTAGCATCACATTTACTGTGCTGTTCTTAAGTAGTGGCTTTTGAAGGCTACAATGTGCAGATTTTAACTCTACAATAAGAATGGTCAGCAGACTGAAACTACTGAGCTTTATTGTCACTCCCTCCTGCTGTTAGTGGGGGGGGGGAAAAGAGCTTTAAAGAAAGTTTGGAAGTGGTTGAATCTTCCAGCAGCTCTGGAAATGAGGTGAGATTTGAAGAAATTTGAAGACTTGCCTGTTGCAGGGTTATTAATGTACCTTTTCTTTCAGGAACTCGCATGATTCCCTGTGACTTTCTGATCCCAGTCCAGACCCAGCACCCAATCAGAAATGGCTTGCATCACAAGGTAATAGCTCCTTGTCAGGGCATTCATATTTTCTTGCAGCTGAAGGCATTGAAGCTTACAGAGTGTCACAGTGCACAAGATTTCTAAACATCCCTTTGAAACTGTACATGCAGGCTCTATGAACATTCACAACAGGTTTGAGAAATCTAAATTATAATTACAGATTATATGTAATACAGTGGTACTCTTGTTCTTGAAGAACTTGCAGCTGCCATTCCTGAGGCAGATCAATGGTGTGGCTTGTTGGCCTACTGAAGCTGGAAGTTGCTGAGCAATTAAGTTTTTGGAGAGAAAATTCCTTGTAAGAATTGTAAGAAGTAGAAAAATCCTTGCTGAGTAGGAAGAAGCAAATTCTCAGATGCTGTTGCAAGCCTTAAACTCTAGGACAGACTTTACTGAGTATACTAGCACAGCTGGGGTGATACAGCCTTCTACACAGAGGTGATTTTTTTAACTACTGCAAACTTTTTTCTTTTAATATATTGTTCAGCTAAGGATTTTCAGTGAACCATGTGTACAAACTGGTGCATGGTATCTCGCAGAGATTTTCCTTCATGTAGAGCTAAGTACCTTTGGCTAATGTTTGCACCCGGCTTTCCATGCATATGGTGTAGCATAAGACAGAATTATAGAGTATACTGTGTGAAAGGGGTTTGTGAAATCCTGGCTCCTTTGTTCTCACTGGGAGACTTGTTGCCAGGTTTAAGGGCAGGATTCTGCAAAACAATCCTGGTTGTCTTTAGATACATGTACTATTAAAACAGTAATCAAGTCTCCTTGGCACTCTGAGGTTAAAAACAATAGCAGCTATTACGTAGCTAAACCTACTGCGCATTTTGCTGCCTTAGTGTTAAAAACAAGAGTTGTAACTCTAGACTAGGTCTCTGTCTCAATTCAAGCACTAGATATTGCTATTCCAGCTAAGGAAATAGTAGCTTGAGTTGATGATTTTATTTCTTCCTGCTAGATCCTTTTGGCCAACTTCCTTGCTCAGACTGAGGCCTTGATGAAAGGAAAGACTGCTGATGAGGCTCGTAAAGAACTTCAAGCAGCAGGACTCAGTGGAGATGCTCTGGAGAAGCTCCTTCCCCATAAGGTAATAAGGCTCTGGCTTTAACTACTGCAAACTTCGTTAAATGCTGCGGTGGGGACAAGATGCTGTGGTGGGGACAGCGCTGGGTTGATCCGCTCGCTGCTCGATGGTGTTTGATGGAGCAGTGCCCTCCGGTGGCTGTCGGGTGCTACTGTACTGATAGCTGTGTTACAGGCTGTACTGGGCTGGTCTCACGGAGCAGTCTGCATGGCACTCTTTGCTAAAGCGTGCAGATCTGGAAGCCTTTGGGGGCATTTCAGAACAGATGAGCTGTCTCATCGCTACCTCTGTCTGCGTTATTGACTTTTATTTTACTTCCTGAAGCCCACAGTGCTTGGAGATAACATTTTGCCATTGTGTTCAAATAAAACATGAAAATAATAGAATTTCATGGTTGAAGTTGTTAGCCTTTAGAGCTTTCGGGGTTTTGTATTTGCTGCTAAGAAAAATAGTTCCATGTGAGCTCTAATGAAAATATAAACTGCGAGTTTCTGATGTAAGTTTTACAACATGCTAGATAACAATATAACTCTTGTTTTGGAAGGTCTTTGAGGGAAATCGACCAACCAATTCCATCATGTTTACAAAACTCAACCCCTTCACTCTGGGAGCCATCATTGGTAAGTAAATAGATCTCTAATCTGTGAATGCTTATAAGGACTTTATCAGAAAGTTTATTGATCAATCTTATTTTCTACTTATAGCCATGTATGAGCACAAGATATTTGTTCAAGGAATTGTCTGGGATATTAACAGTTACGACCAGTGGGGGTAAGTCTCCTTGATCTGTTTCTTGTATAGGCATTGACTGTGGTATTCCTTAATCTGTTATGACTTAGAGAAAAGACAATGAAATTTAAATGTTCTACTTTAGAGCAAATAATTATAGGATAGCTTTAAATGAGAACAGGTGGTTTTTTTTCTGGGGATAAGTCACCATGTATCCTTGTTCAGCTATGCAAAATGACTTTGTAGATACAACTTCAGCCAAGGACCTTTGTTTAATTTGCTTAAAAAATACTATGAATGCAGAGAAGAGGCAGTAATGAGTAAAATAGTTACTCAGGCTGAACATATGCTCTGAGTTAAAGGGAAATTTTCCTTTGTAGAAGGGGAGGAAGAATTATTTTACCTCTACAAATATTTAGTGGGCAGTTCAAATGACATCTGTTAAGCAAGAGACTGATATTTTTTTCTGTACTTGGAGGCACAAGAACATTCTTGGCAGGTGTCTTCATGTATAGTAGCCCTAGGTCTAATGCAGGCTGCACCTGTGACTGAGCTTCATGGTAGGGCTCTGTGTGGAGAATAGCTTTATGAGGAGTTTGACTGTCACTTTTAAAAATGAAAAACTTAATCAGGAGCTAATTAGATTCTTTTTAATTGGTAGTAATATTTACTGCATGAAGAATCATGCAGGAGAAAGAGGGATTGGGAAATGAGTAAGTTGGGTTTTTTTTGTGAAACCTATTATTTTGAAGAGCAGTTCTGCTCAACAGGCCTAGAGTAGCAGTTTACACTTATCTTTCTTAAAGGCTGTAGGGGATAGGACTTTGTATATGTTTTGTTAAAGAACTTGCTGTGGTAGCATAGCTCTAACTAAAATACTGTAGTAGAAACTGAAAATGGAAGACTAATGTAAGCTAATGTCTGCTATAAGCTCTGGAATCAGGAGTGAGATAGGAGTAAGTACAGCTTTTGCTTCAACACATCAAAACCTAGAGTGACATCCAAACCTAACTCAGGAATGTGAAGATGGGGTAGAATATCCTAGGTTCTTACCCTGTGTGACTGTAACCCCTGGATAGCACACTCATGGTGGGAAAAGCTTCCAGGCCTGCAACTCAGCTGTTGTTTGTTGTCTTGGTGCTACAAATCAATGTTCTGAATGGTGTCATGTTCGACAGTGAGCAGTAGCAAGTTCACCGAATCCTGGTTCGAGTTGGACAGAACTAATAGGCAGACTACATGATACAGATGGCTACTGAAGGGGAAAAGATTCAACTTTTAAAACAAAACTTTCTTTAGGCATACTGTAACTTGAGTCCTGTTTGTTCAGCTAAGCAGCTGTGAGCTCCAGTGAGAGTGGCACTGAGCTGAATAATAATGTCAGCGATTTGTGAAGGGAATAAATGATTGTAGTGTTCACTGTCAAGTTATTTTCCTGGCACCTATTTTAAAGTTCAGTGGCTTATACTGTAAGTTGGGTAGCACTAATGTTTTTCTTCTTTCTTCCCTTTCTTTTATAAATACAGAGTTGAGCTTGGGAAACAACTTGCCAAGAAAATTGAGCCTGAACTAGAGTCAGATGCTCCAGTGACATCTCATGATAGCTCAACAAATGGGCTCATCAATTTCATCAAAAAACACAGAGCCTGAAACGGAAGATTTGGAGAACATCGACAATCTAACCACCGAGTACCCAAATCCGTCGTAGTTGTGCTTTTTTAGCCATTTCTAACAAAAATAGCACTTTACAGGTGTAGCTTCTTCACTTGTTGCAGTTGATCTTGTTGCGTCAAGTGTTACAGATGAAAACTAGTTTTGTGAAACCCAGAGATTGTATAGTTGCTTTCTAATGTTGTGGCTGTTGATCTGTAAAGTGCAGCTGGTATGTTCCTCAGTTCTTACCCTTCAAGTTCCGTAAAGATGATCACATACTGATACTAGAAAATAAAAGGTATGATGGATGAGTAAAACTTCTTCACTCTATATTTTTAAAGTGCAGAACTAGTAACACTTGCCTCACTGTGTAAGGTCCTCTGAAGCCAAGTAAACTAACTTCTGTGTCTTTTAGACTGGCTCTGCTGTAAGCTGGAAACTTGAATGTGTTCAAAGAATCAAATCTACAGCTGTAGATTGTTCAGATCGCAGAATTTCATGCATTTGAGCAAGATACAGATTTTTCCAGTGCTACTGTGAAAAGGAAAGCTTGCTCATGTTTAAAAATCTCCTGATTTCTCCATAAGCTATGGAAGCCCTATGTGGGCAGGTATCTGACAAGAAAGTTCCTGGAGTGACAGTGGTAACTTGATTTTATTTTTTTTTTCTGAAGTTTTCAACGTTTTGAAGGAAAAGCTTGGTATCACTTGCAGAAAAAAAAAAATATTGTATTTTTAGTATCCACCAGAGGCAGTTTCTCTCTTGAATCAGTATCACTGTCCCAGCAAGAAACACCTACTAGAGAATAACTATTTGTAAACAAGCTGCTTATATCCTCATACTCTACCACTGTTAACTCCTCTCTGCTCGCAGACTGGCATGCTGTGGCTGTTGTTCTGTAACACCTTTAATAAAGGTAAGACACAAGCATTGAAAGGAAAAATATGATGTTAACTGTGATTGTCATACTCTGAGTTCTTCATGACAACTGGTACTGTGGCTACAGCACTTGACCTCATAGCATTTAATGCACATCTTTGCTGCACAGATTCCTTGACAGATCCAAAGCGTGATCTTGGTGCAATAGCACACAAACAGCTATAGTGCTTAACAACCTGGCTGCCTGGAATTGAGGTGTTAAACTCGGGCTGAAGTGTATGGATGCTTTGACTTTGACCAGCTTTATAAAGCCCTTTCTCCACATAAAACATGGTTACAAAACAAGAGAACTCACGTGAGGGAGGCCTCTTATTTTCATAGGAGGTTTTAAACCTTTCACCCACCTCTAAGAGCATGTGGTGAAGCGCACCTTGAGGTGTAAAGGCACATACTGGGGGAGACAGTTTGTCACAGTTTGAGTGGTAAAGCAAATTCTTTTGTCTCAGTGCGATTGCTTCACCTTTTGTCTATTCCTCTCTTGGAAATGAGACCCCCGCAACTTCTCTTGGAGAAGAAGGGAAGCCGTATGTATTCTGTAGCTCTGTGGTTATTCTCTAACCTACTGCTGTTTCCAAAACAGACAGAGGGTTTACTGATGGGAAATGGAGCCAGGCATGTTCTAACCTGTTGGGTGTTCTGGCTGCCACCCTTTGAGTCAAACCACAGCGCAGTAATGCAACGATCAAGATGCAGTTGTGGAGTAATGAGGCAGTGCTCCTGCAGTGCCTGAGGCAGGCTTTAAAAACAGTTAAAACGGTCATTTTTGGAACCATCTCCCATTGCCCAGAGGAGAAAAGCCAAGCAAGCTGTGGGTGGGTGCTGGGGACCTGAGTGTCTAAGGAGTGAGCTCCCCTTGGCAGAGGGACAGGCCGGGCAGGGCAGAGCTGGCTGGGTTGCAGCATGAGCCCTTGGCGGCTGGGCCCTCAGGGCGGGCAGGGCCTGAGCTCCCCTCAGGGTTTGGATTCTAGGGGCTCTCCTCAACTCCACTGCCCTGTGCATGTGTCCCAGCTCTTGGGACTGCAGATGTTACTTGCTGATTGATGGTGGAGTTCCTGGGAGAAGCGAAGCACTGCTTACCAGCAGCTTGTGCATCAACCTGCATGCGCCAGTTGTTACCTTGGAGTTTGTGGAGTGGAAAAATGGCTGCGCTGCGGCCTAGCAGCTCGTGGCTGTGCTCAAACACAGGCTCAAACTGGTAAAGTTCAAAAGGAGATCTTTTTCTCTTCCCTGCGGCAGTTGAGGAGGGCATGATCAGAGAGGTCACAAATAGTGTGCAAAGGAACGGATTGTGGCTGCATTTTGAAGATGACATGACAAAAAAACCCCACATGTGGTTCAGGAAGTCACCTTTGGTGACAAAGAGTTGGAGGCTAAGCTCAGAAAATAATTGTGCTTGCCAGGTCTGTTCCCTGGGAATGTCTTTACAGCTGCTATGTTGAAGGTGCTCGGTGACCTGGCCAGGTCTTTGGGCTGACCTGGTGCTGCTGTTCTTACCTTCAGCTGTGACCTGTGTCCTGTTGAATAAAAAACGCAACAAGATTTTGACTTGGTTTGTGGCACCTGAGCTCCAGTGGATCAGTTTAAATCCTTCTGTATAATATCAAGGCAGCCAATTCCTGCAGGAACAAAACAGATTTCGTCATAAATAGTACTCTAGCAATGAGAAGGTCCAACCTCTTCGATTCTAACCAGGAAAGTGTAACGGGCATGTCTGGGCTCCTTGATGAAACTGCATTGTCATACTTAAAAGAGAATGAAAGGTGGTAATATTCCTAAAGCAGAAACTTGTCAGACCCATGAACTGGAGCAAGATCCCGGATCCTCAGCCCAGTGTCTTAGCTGCAAGATGTATGTTCCTTTTAAGGCCTCTGAGGAATTACAATGTAAGTAAAATCAATGACATATGCATATAAAATACCATCTTTATGCTTGCAATGTTAATTTGAAAGTTATCATCATAACTTTTCAAAGTGAAAATTTGTCTATTAATATATTTTAAGAGCATGTTTCTTAGCTGCTGTCTCAATTAAACTCAAATGCTCATACCCATATTGCTCATCCCTCTCTGAGAGAGGCTTTTCAAGGTTTTGTTACTATTGTGACATATGGGGATTGTAAAAATAAATCAGTTAAAAAGTAGTCCCAGAGATAAATGTTTCCAGAGGACTGGTAATGTCCAGATAACTTTATTGTGTTCTTGATTTTCAGTTTCTGTGTTCTTTCTCGAGTTTTCTGACAGAAGAAAACTAGAAAATTGTAAGCTTTTCATAAAACAACAGTTCTCAAACTTGCTGAATATACTTGGAATTTCAAAGTACTCATCACAGTTACAGTATCTGGATATTACTTGATGGTTTTGAGTAGACAAATCTCTCAGTGTTTCTCCAAACTGTATTTTTGGGACATATGTAGTGTTTCCTCTAAGAAAACATTTTGTGCCCAGACTTGTGAGTACTGTATGAAGGCACTCAGTGTGACTGTCCGTTCAGTCCCTGCTGAGTGGGGCTGTCCCAGGCTCTGAGAAATGAAAGGAGCTGGGAAATGGATTACCCTTACAGAGACTGGAAGCAGGCTGCGTGGTGGATTCAGCTGAGGTAAAAGCTAGATGCCAGGAAGCCTGCTAAGGAGTTGGCCTGGGACCATGCATCTGGAGCACTCTTAAGCGTGTGCCAATTCCTAGAAAGGCTGAGCTCTGCCTTTCATTATTAACAACAGCCACAAAGGACAATCTCTGGTAGAAAGATCCCCCTCACATAGGATAAAAGCACAGCATGTTGTTTGTTGTTGGACAGGTTTCGAGTGCTAGTCAACTGATGCTCAAAAATTGGAAAAAAAAAATAATCTAGAGTTATTTTTGTTTGTTTGGTTTTTATTGAATATTCCTATGTGGTTTTGGGCTAATTAAAAACACCACTTCTGTCTTTAAGTTGGTGAAGTGGGTAACCAGCATCTAAGCAGTTAATGAGTTTGACAAATTCAAACCTTGAATATGATTTACTGTAAAGATTTCCATTTACACTTGGCCTAATTAATTCTAAAATGCTATGCAGGGAATCTTAGATGAGCTAACATGATTTGATGTGCTAGCAGAGCTGCTCATTTTAGGACTGTTTCTCCAGATTTTTCAAGAAACACATCTGTAGCCACACTGGTTTTTTAACTATACAGACAAACCTCTGCAGTTTTGCTTTTGTGCTCTCAATATATTATCTAATAGGTCTTTTTAATGTTTGCTTTATTCTCCCAAATCCATTATGGACATTAACGTAGTCAACAAAAAGGCTTTTGGCATAGCTCCATGGCTGGGTAGTCTCTGTCCTAGCAGCAGCATTGCCTGAACTACGTAAGAAAACCAGTATTACAAGAGACAGTCCAGGGCATCATCTGAAGCCTCACAGGCATTCTCCATAAACATACATCAGTGTAGATCTTCAATACTTACAGTGTAAGTAAACTTACAATGATCTATTGCCTGCCTCCTGTTTAACTCTCAGGATACATACCTGCTGCCTGTAATTATGGTAGACTTTAGGATGATAAAGAAGTGGAAAAAAGAATTGGTAAGGTGGCACCATCCTTTCTATTCTTAGAAGTGTGAAGTACAAGGACTACTGGCCAAAGTACACGTGTACCAGCCCAGGTCAAATCCTGCGTAGTTACATTTTCACAGGATTGAGATTTTACTGAGAAGACTTGTCGCACAATTAATAACTAGGATTTCATGGACCAGTGAAAATGTCTCGTTGACTTCAGTAGACATTGGCCTTGGATTATTAACTGTGATCATGAGGGGATTCAGGTCTCCTGGATTATTTGGCAAAGGTGTTTTGGACTACTTCAGCCTGGCCACAGATCTGCTTCTCCATGGAGCGAGAGTTAGAAGCAACTCTGTGTAAGAGGCAGATGCTTATGCAAGGAACTTCCAGTGTAGCCTATAGAGTCTTTCTGACCTGGCTTTGTCACTCTTTTCAGAGGTGAGCAATATTCAACAGCAAAAAGCACCAGTTTTCTTTGGAACACGTGTGCCTTTGGGGCTAAATTAAAGTTATAGGAGAGGAATGATGCTAGCTACTTGACGTGGTAGAAGGGGTCCTAGAGCAGTGTTCTGCATTGCTAAAAATATTTTGCTGTTGAGTAAGTCTAAGCCTGATGGTGCCTTTAATAAAAAAAAATATATGCACATATAGATACATATTTAAAATACACATACGAGGTTTACATATATAAAAATACATTAAACTTGTTTTCCCCTTTAAAGGCTCAGAGATCTTCCTTCTGGGAGATACTGACATTCCCTTCATATTGGGTGGATTTACCACAAGGAAAGCTAGAGGAAACTTTAAAGCGTCCGGTTTTATTTAAAACCTTGGTGGTCTTTAACGGCTGCCCCACAGTTCCAGCCTGGTACAAACTTAAACAGAGCTCTTTGTTGCTCTTGAATGTGACATAATCCTTTCATCTGGCACGCTGAATGAAGTATGCACATGGCTTTTTTGCTACCCCTGCTGAGCTGCCTTGTTACACCTTCAGAGCAAACCACCCCCCAGTAAAAAAGCTTGGACTCTGTCATCCACCCTAATGCTAATAAACAACAGATAACTATTGCATCTTTGGGCTTTAAAATGCTGCCCCTCATTAAACTTGTGTTTTGAGGAAGGAAACAGCTTCCCACATCATTGTTTCTTGCAGATACAGATACAGAGTACATTTTTTTGTTGTTTGCATGTTTGCTAATTTGAAGCTCTTTGAAGAATCCTACAGGGAGATCAAAGACAAAAGATTAGAACGTTTTTAATAAAGTGAAGAAGGATCAGGTTAGATCAAAGGGACAAGCTGACAGGAAATAAGTAGGTGCCGTTGTTGGCTGACACTTGCATGCTGTAGGGTGATTTCTGTGTTAATGTGAGGTCAGAAGGAGGATTGCTTTACATCTTATTGTCTCCAGACTTTGCTGACTGGGTGTGTCTTTGTACTTCGCTTTAATCTCAAAAATTAAAACCCATAAAGTCACAGTTTGGCTCAGCCACATGATTTTTCTGGTTATTTATCTTTGATTTTGAAATAAAAATAAAATTTGGAATGCACCAGCAGGGTATGGAGGTAATTAATTGGCCTGTGAGGGGATTCAGCTACAGGAATATTTGTTATTGGAGGCACCAAGCCTCAGTCACCCCCAGTGTCATTTCACTGACTTTAAGGGAATTAAATCTTACCCCACTGTCATAAGAGGAAATGCATTTTCTTTATATATACTGAAGCCTTGGGTGCTCACAGGTTGTGCCACTGTAATTGAATCAGCACAATGAAATTAATATATCCCCTTTGGTTTGGATGCAGTTTTATTGGTATAAAGCTGCTAACTGGATAGAGTTTATTTCCCTGAGAGATCAGAGTGGCAGCACTTAGTGGAAAGGGCTCACTGACCTCCTTGTGATCTTCAGCATGCAGGGTTGTGGTGGATGCATGGTAGTCTGGTGTCCTGGCACACAGATATCAGAAGTAAGGTGCTTTACAAAATACCCTTTCTTCTAATGATAAATGACCCTTCTGCCTGATGTAGCTAGAAACTAATTTGATGACAGTCACAGGAAAACAAGCCCATTTCTTTACTCTGTGTTAGGTGATTCTGTAGTTGCACAGAGCTTGATCTCCCTGTGGATCTTCACAGGTGTAGAAAACAAATGCTCAAGAGGTTTGTGTGACTTTGTCTCCATCAGCAGGAAACCTTCTCTGCCCAAAAGGATGCTTTCAGGTAAAGGTGCGGGATTGGCCTCACAGAAACAATATGAGTTTTGTTCCACAAAGAAGGACTAGTGGTATTAGATTTCTGTTGTGCTGTACAGAGCAGAGCTGCTCTCTCCTGGTGTGTGTGGCTCGAAGCCAAAACTTCACATTGTGCGCTGTCATTTCCTGCTTGTACACCTTGTAGGGGTGCTTGAACCCTTATCTAGGGTTCCTGATTAAAAGCTGCGTGGCGAATTGCGTGAAGGGCTGTTGTTCTGGATACAGTCAGGATCACTTCACAATGCAGGCAGGATTCAACTTCAGGAGAGATGACCCTGGGGATGCAGTGCTATTAAAGCCAACAGCTGAGAATGGCAAACCTGGTTTGGTTTGGAACATTGTCTCATTTTCTGTATTTGGTGAAGTTCCATGGAGCCTCCTGGGCTGTCAGTCTGTTAGTTTTTGTGACTGGTAGGCTCTAATTAAAATTACTTCTAGGTCAGAAATGTGCACTATTCAGACAGAAAAAAGACTGAATGTTTCTCAAATACTTGAGGTGCTTCTGTGTGGCCATTGTAACAACACATCTCATAGAAATCTACCTCCATAACTACTTAGTCCCTTTGACTTCCTTGCTTGGGCTTCACTTGGGAAATATGCCCTGAGATACTTCTCTAAGCTTTCAGGTATAGAAGTAACAAGTCGTTCTTTTTCAGTTTCACCTATCCAACTAAAACATTGAATTTATTGCCTAAATTTAAGCCATAGCATAGAGCTATTCTTCTGCAATAAAAGTCACTGGAGAGAGGCAAATACTGACTGGAAAAATGAGTAGTTATCAGGTAGCAGAAAAATAGGGATCTTGGGGATCTCAACCTGCTGAAGTTGCGGGATACTAATGAGACTGCTGGACAGAGGCTCCTGGATTATAGAAGTGCAGAAAAACACTGGGCACATCCAAAACAGGAAAATCTGGAGTTGAAAATTGATTTAGTTAAATAAGTGTAATCTTTTAATATATACAACACCATAAACCTACAGGCATAGCAGGAGTCTGAGAGGACTCGAGTGTAGCAGAAATTTAAGGTACTCAAAGTAATCAAATAGTATGAATTGAAATGGAAGAAAAGGAGAGTGCTTTAATGGACTTTGCAGAATGAAGATTAACAGTTTGGGGAGAGGTGCAAAGAGGGGAATGAAGATGTTGACAAAGTGTTATGGTAACAGAAAATTCAGTGATGAAATGCAGAATTCCCTGAGGAAATCATAAATCACATTTAGTCTACAAGGTATGTTGGTTCCTAAACCAGCAGGAGTCTGGCACCTAAATAGCTCTGCAGTCTAGTCCCAGATGCTTTGCTTTGGACTTCCCCCTTCACATTTCATGCGGTTTTAAATTTAACAGGGTACTCATTTCCTTTGAACCAAAGTACGTTAATAATGTTCTTAATATATTTATCAAATGAAGAGTCATGAAGGATAGCTTGGGATTTTTTGGAGTTCTGAAATGCCAAGTGTTTTAATGTCAAGTACAAAAGCATTAAGAAAAGCTTGAAAAATGACCAGGGAGCGTCAAGCTGAGGCTGAATGACTTTAGGAGGTTTGATTTATCCCATGCTTGAATCTTTAATGGTTCCTTTTGTGGTTCATTAGATGTGGGCCTGCAGTGGTAGCATACCAAGACCAAATGCTTATGATCCAAACACAGATACAGCAGCGGCAATGTTTGGTTATGGCGTGTAGCTGGAGGTGGGAGGGCTGGAGCAGCCCGTGCCCGCTAGATGGTAATGCTGGCTCTGACATCCTCCTCCCGCAGTGTCAGCTCCCTCCTGCTCTCTCCCCTCCTGATGAAGGAAAATTTTCAACACTAATCAATGAGACACTTCAGATCAGAGAACCTAGAGGGTTTTCAAGGAGAGCAGGGCTTCGTAAAGGTTAAGGTTTAACATGTAGCTTGTGGCAGTGCACCAAAGCCTTGTACAGATGTGCCTTATCCAGTCATGTGTCTGTAATGTCTGAAAGTTTTGGGATGGCTTCTGAAATTTTTGAGCATTCACTCTACGATAACCAAGTTCAGCATCTGCTATCTCCAGTTGTTTTAGAAATCTTCGTCATACTAAATTACAGTCTTTGGTCTAAATGTCATATGAAACTAAAGGAATGACTGGATGATAAAGTGGCTTTATTGATGTCAGTTTGAAAGTGAATTTGTCACCCTGGGGGTTTGCAGGGGATGAAAAAGCGGAGAGGCATTTAAAATTAAGTACTGCAAGTTATATGATGAAGCCTGTAACACTGTATCATGGTGTCTAGGACTGAAACAGTCTCGAGTTAGAAATTAACCCTAACTGAAAAGGGAATTTAGAGAGGAAAGAAGATGATTATTTAATCTAGAAATTGGAGAGAATGATTTAAGAAAAATCATTTTATCTCCTGACTCTAGAAATGAGCTACATTTCTATATCACTTCAAGAAGATAGTTTCCAGAAGCAAAATATTTTGCACCACCATGATCAAACATTGGGTATTTCAGGACCCCAAGATTAACCAAGTAACCTTCTTCCTACAAAATCCGAGGATGCCGACTAGAAAGCTCCTGCTCAGTGTGCTTTTCTTACATGGAATTCAGCAGGTTCTCCTGTGCCTGAAGAGTGCAGGTGTGATTGCCTCTGGTTTCCAAAGGAAAACCTGTGCTGCTGGATGGAGAGTCCTATATCTTGTTTGTGCATTTTGAAAGGATAAACCCCACAACCTTTATAGTTTTGACAAGGAAAAGTAAAGCTGTCTCTGTGTGCTGTGGAACAAAGGGTTTGTTGCTCCCCCTCCTCCAGTG
>WEIS01014374.1:0-10077 GCA_013389965.1 Todus mexicanus | reverse complement strand
CGGGCGCGGCAGGTGCGGCCGAGCCGAGCCGAGCCGGGCCGAGCCAGGCCAAGCTGGGCCGAGCAAGGCAGGTCCGGTCCGGCTGTGGAGCAGCGGTGTGGAGGAGCATGCGGCAGCGCCATGAGCGAGCAGTGGGACGTCGGGCGGGCCCTGGCGCTGTCGGGGCTGTTCCGGGCGGTGCAGGGCGCGGGCAGGGCCTGCGCCGCCCCGTTCCTGCCGCTCTACCTGCGGCACTTGGGGCTGCCGGCCCCGCTGGTGGGAGCCGTGGCCGGGGCCCAGCGCTTGGCAGCGGCTCTCTGGGCTCCCCTCTGCTCCCGCTGCCCCCGGGGCCGCAAGAAGCGGCGGCTGCTGGTGGCCAGCTCGTTGCTGGGCTCGGTGGGGGCCAGCCTGCTGCTCACCCTCATCCCACCCACCGGGCGAGGCGCGGGGTTCGGGTTCTGTAACTCCAGCCAGCAGCAGCTCGGACACGCAGGGGTCACCTCCGCCGTGCCCAGGCCGCCCGCAAGCAGCCACGGTGCTTTCAGCGTCGGTGCTGCTTCGAATGCCAGAACCACGACAGAAGAAACCATAAGAACGACTGCTGGGGTTTTGGTAGCGAGCAGAAAGCCAGCAGTAACCAGCACGGCCTTCCAGGGGTTGTTTGGCCCGGCAGATGTGTCTGAGAGCAAAGGGGTTGGCGAAGGTGATAGAAACGGCTACTGGGATGGTGCCTCCGACTGGACAACTTCTGAGAAGCCGTTTAACTGGAAGGCACAAGAACCAGAAATGCCGGCGTCCTACGGAGTTCCTTTACATGGACTTGAGAAGGAAAGCAGCCTGGGTTCTGCTGCAATAGATCTTGCTGGCAATGCTAAAGAAAGCCTTTATGCTACTGAAAGTGCCGAGCTCTCTTTGTTTACAGCAACTCTTCCTACTCCTGGAGATGCTTATGTGTCTGGAATCCTTTCAGACCACCGGAAAGACACTCAAGGCATCAGCTTTGAGGCACTGCAAAACATCTTTCAGGACAGAGAGATTCAGATTTTCTTTATGGTACTGGGTGCTGTCGTGGTTTGGGAGCTGCTGGCGACTTGTCTTGAATGGATGGTGGATGAGAACCTCTACGAATATCTCGACTTCGTTGATGCCACTGACAGGTACGGGAAGCTGTGGATTTGGAGTTACCTGGGCGCCTCTGTCGGCGCCTGCAGCATCGCTGTATTGGTGGATCGGCTGAACTGCTTCCTCAGCAGGACAATCACCCGCCTCGCCGTCCATTTCTACGGCTACGCTGTCCTGGTCACGCTCTCGTTGCTCATCACTGTCTTTTTTCCCATCCACGTTCCGAAGAAAACCAGCCAGGTTAACAAAACCGCCAAGGCGCTGGCCCTGCTGTGGAGCGACGGCCGCGCGATCCTGTTCGCCGTCACCGTCTTCCTCAGCGGGGCGGCTGGATCCGCGGTGCACAACTTTCTCTTCTGGCAGATGCAGGACCTGGGCAGCAGTGAGCTGTACATGGGGCTCTCTGTGGCCGTTGGGCTGCTCGCGGAAATTTTGCTTCACTTCTTCAAAGAGAAGTTGCTGAGGAGTTTCTCGAGCAGCAAAATCGTCGCCGTCAGCCTCGGCCTGCTGGCAGCACAGCTGCTGTGCTTCTCCTTCTTGTGGACCGCGTGGTCGGTTCTCCTTATCCAGACTTTATCCGCTTTCAGTAGCGGTGCGTTGTGGTGGGTGGTTAACATGACGGTGGACGATGTAGCCACCCCGGGCATGGTGAGGTCCCTGCACGCTGTTCTCCGGGGCCTCTGCCACGGTGGAGGAGCGAGCTTGGGCAGTTTAGCAGGAGGCTTTGTCGTGAAGCACTTTGGCCTGGCGGTTCTGTACAGGGCGTGCTGCCTCTGCCTGGTGCTGTGGCTCTTCTTGTTCTTAATTATCCAATCGAAATTGCCGCGGCAGAAAAAAATCAATTATTCTCGTCTCCTGGCTGCTGATTCCAGTGATATGAGTGACACCGATGAGGAGAACGAGAGGGACTGGCTGGTGAAAGCTATGAAGGATGAAAGCTTCCGGAGGAATTGGTCACAGCAGCTTGGGATCAACTAATCTGTACTTGAATGTAGGGGCTGGAGGGGTAACGTGCTGTGGTGACGATGCCCAGCAATGACCATTAATTCTAAAGTGCTAAGTAGATTAAGCGCATTATCTGACGGGACAGATTCTTATTTAAAAAGATTTTTATAAATAGTTTTATTTTCTTAATTTATAGGGTCCTTGTAGTAACCTTCTCGTTCTTGACTTAATGATTTTGCTTCCGAAATAGTAGCGAGGTGTTTCAGGCATACATTTGCTGAAATGAATGTAGCCAAGTTTTTGGTCAAAAGGCAAAAACTTGTGTCAAATTCTTGCTCTGCAGAGCTGATGCTGGGGAAACTGGGAGCGAAAGCTGTGACCTGTGCTTCAACACGAAGGAAAAATATTGTAGCTAGCAGTGCACTGAACTTCCTCAGGGTGCTATTGTCTGTGAGCTCCTTTCGCTGAAGAAGGGACGTGAATAAAAAGAAATGGTTCGTTTGCTCTGCTTTGATTTGGTGTTGCTCCAGATGGGCTGGCTGCTCTGTAAGCGTGCTCCTGCAGCGGCATCTATCGGAAAAACCTCCCTGGGCTGCTCGCAGCCAGCGCCCACTGGCTGGCCCGGCTGACTTCCTGGTGTTTGTGGACCAAAGGTGGAACCCGTGCTCGGGGTGACCAGGAAGCAGCCTGCCCTCCTGCCCGAGTCACCTCTGCGCGCTGCGAGTTAACACAGGGCAGCAGTCACCCTGAAGGAGCCAAGTTCGGTGGCTGAGGGGCTCTGGTTGAAGCTGCTGAGCTTCCCTGGGTCTGTTTGGCCGGAGGGCAGCCCTCTCCTCATGTTTCCTCTGCCTGTGTCCTGAACGGGGCCTGCTAAGGCCAGGAGGATCCTCAGGCTGCCTTATCTGCCTGGCCTGAGCCTCAAAAGCACACAGATCTCAGCACCTCTGTGGTAGGTGATAGTTGCTTAGAAATGGAATAAAGGGTGGTCTGGTCTCAGTAGATGTGTCAGACCTTAAATGGGGCTGGCGGGGAAGCTTTGAGCCTTGCACTCCTTTCAGCTACCATCAAAAGCTGCCATCCCTTTATTCGGTACTTGCTTGGTCAAGCGATTCCACCATTCCTTAGCAGAGGGAGAGATTCCAATAACACCTGCCTCGTGTTTTACAAGCCGCGAGACGGCTGCGAAAAGCAGAGGATTTATTTAAGTTGCAGTTTGAATACGTAATATGCAAATCATTGCGATGTGTCACCCTGCTGCGATCCGGCTCGGTGGGGAGTGACGAGGAAAAGCAGTGCCAGTGAAGATAATCCTACCTCCAGGTGCCACCCTGGGCTCCTGCTGCCAGGTGACTCCCCAGACACCTCTTGCCTTTTAAATATTTGTTCCCGAGTTACAAGGGAAGTAAATTTGCAGGTTTTGTTTTCCTGGTGGTTACTCTAGGACGGGTTGTTGCAAATGTTTCCTTCGGCCCTTCTCTGTGTGCACCTCATATCTACAATCCACTTAAATAGTGCGGCACCTTCAGAATGTGAAATCAGGTAAAACTCAGCGGGCACTGATCTCTACCTGTTCATTTTTCTTGTGGATCTGATCGGCGTAGCAAGAGCCTTTCCAGTGTTCTCCAGAGATTTCTATAATTCAGCAAAAAACTACTGCAGGTTTCTTTGGGGACTGGGGCGAAGCCTGCCCAGGCGAATTCACAGAGTGGTTTTTTGTACTTCTGCAAGCAGGAATTTCCCAAAATCGCAGATATGGCCCATTTGAGGTCAGTCTGTTCAGCTGTAGTTTCACAAGAAGGAGGGTTTAGCTGGGTCGTGGTGGTAGGTCACAGGCTGGACTCGATGATCTAAGAGGTCTTTTCCAGCCTTAAATATTCTATGATTCTATGAATTCCAGTCGCAGCCCGCAGCTGATCTGGCTGCTCGTGGCCAAAGTCATCCTGCCCTCGACTGAAAAAAACAAACCCCAATTAAAATATTTACGCATTCATTTTCTCTGCACTGTGGAGCCATCGAAATGAGGTGAGTCACTTCATCCGAGTTCGTCATCACAGGGCTGGCGGATGCTCGTCGTTTAATGAGCCGAGGAACAGGCAGTTGGTGGCCGTTTGTACCTTTCACATTGAAATAACCAAACCACCAGAGGTTGTTATGCAAAGACTCTTAGTTTTTTGTCTCCTCGTTTAGTTTATACCCACCAATGCTGTAAGCCCGTCGTGGAAGGCCACCAAATTGGTCAGGCACCATTTGCCATGTTGGCTGTCACCAGTCAAGGAGGAGAACCTCGTTTTCCATGTGTCCTGGCATAGTTTCTAGGAGGATCTCCACCATTTTGCCAGCCACAGAGGTGACACTGACCAACTTCTAGTTCCCCACATCTTCCTTTTTTTTACTCCCTGCTTTTTTTTAAAATGGGAGTTACATTTCCACTTTCCCAGTCAGCAGGAACATCACCAGACTGCCTGGACTTCTCAGAAATGATGACTGAGACTTCATCTGCCAGTTCCCACAGGACCCATGGGTGGATCTCATCGGGTCCCACAGGTGGATCTCATGAGGTCCCAAGGGTGGATCTCATCAGGTCCCAGGGGTGGATCTTTTCAGGTCCCAAGGGTGGATCTCATCAGCTCCCAGGGATGAATCTCACCAGGTCCCACGGTGTTGAGCAGCTTCATGTTCCTTCCACAGCCTAGATGCTTTCCCCTCCCTCCAGCTGCTGTGCCAGGCGGGGCTGCTTTGAATTTCCCCCCTGCTTTTATTGCTGCGGTTTTCGGGAGCCTTGCGGGGGTGCGGAGCAGCTGGGGGGGAACCGGGCACCGAATCACCGAGAGGGGAAATAAAATAACAACGGGGGCGCTGCGGGGAGGGGGGAAGGGAAAGGAAAAGGGGGGAAGGGAAAGGGGTGCGGGGGGCGGAGCGGAGAGGAGAGGGAAGGAGAGGAAAGGAGAGGGAAAGAGAGGAGAGGAAAGGAAAGGAAGGAGAGGGTAGGGCAGGGCAGGGCTGCGGCATGGACGGGAGCCGTTCCCCTCCCCGCTACGGATCTCTGGAGCCCAGCCGGTGGCCAGCGGGCGGAGCGGGGCCAGGTGAGCACGGTGGGACCGGGCTGGGTGGGGATGCTGCTGGACACCAACTTCCCCGAGCTCGGGGGGCTCCGGGGCTCCCCGGGAACCGGCGGCTCCATTCAGCACATGGAGCCCTCCCCATCCCCCCCGGGTACCGCCCGAACCGGCACCGGCAGCACCGGAGCATCCCCGGCCGGGCAGGGGCTGCAAGAGGGGATGGAGGGATGGAGGAGAGGAAGGACAGAGAGAAGGGACTGGCTGGGAGGAGGGATAACGGCAGAGAAGGAAGGATAGAGGGCAGGAGGGCTGGCTGCAGGGCTGGGGGGCTGGAGGGATGGANTTCACATTGAAATAACCAAACCACCAGAGGTTGTTATGCAAAGACTCTTAGTTTTTTGTCTCCTCGTTTAGTTTATACCCACCAATGCTGTAAGCCCGTCGTGGAAGGCCACCAAATTGGTCAGGCACCATTTGCCATGTTGGCTGTCACCAGTCAAGGAGGAGAACCTCGTTTTCCATGTGTCCTGGCATAGTTTCTAGGAGGATCTCCACCATTTTGCCAGCCACAGAGGTGACACTGACCAACTTCTAGTTCCCCACATCTTCCTTTTTTTTACTCCCTGCTTTTTTTTAAAATGGGAGTTACATTTCCACTTTCCCAGTCAGCAGGAACATCACCAGACTGCCTGGACTTCTCAGAAATGATGACTGAGACTTCATCTGCCAGTTCCCACAGGACCCATGGGTGGATCTCATCGGGTCCCACAGGTGGATCTCATGAGGTCCCAAGGGTGGATCTCATCAGGTCCCAGGGGTGGATCTTTTCAGGTCCCAAGGGTGGATCTCATCAGCTCCCAGGGATGAATCTCACCAGGTCCCACGGTGTTGAGCAGCTTCATGTTCCTTCCACAGCCTAGATGCTTTCCCCTCCCTCCAGCTGCTGTGCCAGGCGGGGCTGCTTTGAATTTCCCCCCTGCTTTTATTGCTGCGGTTTTCGGGAGCCTTGCGGGGGTGCGGAGCAGCTGGGGGGGAACCGGGCACCGAATCACCGAGAGGGGAAATAAAATAACAACGGGNTGGGAGGAGGGATAACGGCAGAGAAGGAAGGATAGAGGGCAGGAGGGCTGGCTGGGGGGCTGGAGGGATGGATGGATGGAGGGGTGGATGGAGGGAAGGTGCTGGTGGCAGGGGTAGAAGGCTGGAGGGATGGCTGGAGGGGTGGAAGGCTGGAGGGATGGTGCTGGTGGCAGGGGGCTGGTTTGCAGCCCCTCACCCGGCTGAGGCTGCCCCGAGAGCCAGGAGCTGCTCTGCTGCTGTGCCTGGCTCTGGGCATGGCCGGGACCCGCAGCCTGGGGTGCCCACCCTGTCCTTCCCTGCCTCTTCCCCTCACTGACTAGTTCCCCCAGTATGAAATGGGATGGATAAAGGAAGGGCCAAGGATCAGGGGTATTGGCCAGTGTAGAGTTCCCAACTATGGAGTGGGAGAAAGGGACCTAATGCTGGGCTGTGGGGAACAACCTGGGGAGAGGAGGCTCCTGCTGCCCCCCTGCCGTGATGCCCCCCTGACCTCTCCTCTTTCCCACTCTTTTCTGCTCCCCCTTAACCCCTTTGCACCCAATGGGATAGGGACAGGCCGCTGAAAAGGCAGGAATGGAGCAAACTCCAGCATCTTGCTTGGCTCTCCCGTGTCGGGCTGCTGCCTGTGGAGCTGCTCAGCTCCTTCTTGAGCTGCCTGAAGTTTTAGTCCTCCTCCTTTGTGCTTTTCAGCACGGCAAGATGCATCCTCCCCTGCCCGGGAAGGGTGTCTGTGTGGAAACCCTGCCCTTGAGGGGTCTGAGCACTTTCATCCCCTGGCCCTGCTGCTCCCAGTAGCTGGGTAACATCAGTGGGGGCCAGGGAAGGGCCAAACCCTTGCTGGTCTCAGGGTGCTGGGTACGGCCTGTGAGCCGGGTGCCTGTGAGCAGGGTTGTGGTGGCTGTGATGGTTTCTGGTAGTCGCTCGTGTGTGGGCAATGGGGATCTCACCCCTCTGAGGGGACTGCCCCAGAGCCGGGTAACGGGTTCCCATTGCTCTCATTAACTGAGCTTGGGGAGCCAGGGCTGGGTTTGATGGGCTGAATGCCCCCTGCCCCTGCTGCTTTCTGCCACAGAGAAAAGCTCCCAGTGGCTGAGTTAAAGGCCTCTTGGGATAGAGCCCAAGTAAAGAGCTCTGACCCCCTCCCCAGGGAGCCATCAGTCAAGAGCCCGACTTTAATCATGAAGTAAATCGCTCGAAACTCAACCCTGCGCTGGTTGCTGCTGTGACTCATCTCAGGCTTGCTGCTGGCTGTCTAAATGTTTGCACCAAAGCCATATGGAGTGGAAGTCTCTGGCTATTACACTCCTCATTAACAGTACGCGCTTCCCCTGGGCCGTGTGTGGTGATTAGAGCGTCTCCGAGTTTAAATTGATGCTCTCTCCCTTTGCTTGGTTTGCTGGGTTGAAATGGTGCCAGTCAGGGATCCTTCTGCTCGGGGTTGATCTGTGCGCCTGGCTCTGCTGTGGGGTGTGCAGCTGTGGGAGCACAGGGACTCCACACGGGCATCATCCTTCTCCATCCCAAAGGGGCACTCGGGACTTTGGGCTTGATCACAGCTGTAATAATGTTTCCACCCCTGCTTTAGGCCCTCGCTGGGGCCAGGCACTTCGGGAGGGTGTAAGAAACCTGTTCTCAGCTTTGGCAAAACCATCCTGTGAATGTATCTTGCCTGAAGGACACCGGGTGCCCTGATCCCAGCCACACCACCTGAAGGCATAGCCCAGAGCTGAGGACCTTCCAGCAGAGTCCTGCAGACATTGCGCTGCTGTGTGGTGTAGACCGTTACCGTCCCCATTGCACGAGACACTCCTGACCTGCAGCAGAAGACTGCTGGGAATCATCCTACAGAAAGGTGGCTTTAGCGGAGTGCATGAGGGCAGCTTCTCTTGGGCAGGGTGGTCCCAGCCACACCATGTTCCCTGTCTCTGGTGGGAACCCACCCGGAGCTGAGCCAGGAGCTTTCTCGCTCCAGTGGGCAGCTGTCTATGGGGTGAAATTACATCCCAGCCTCCAGCCCCAGACAGGGAGAGGAACCCAGGGCTGCCACCTCCTCCCTTCATGTACACAGGTGAGGATTCATCTCTCCCTCCTGGGATGGCTTCTGCTAGTGAGGTTCTGGGGTGAGGAAGGAGAAGAAGCACCACTGATACCTGGTTCAAACGCTTGCACTCACCCACTGGGAAGCAGCTGCTGATAATCTCAGTTGACCATTTCTGCAGGTGGTGATCAGAGGTAATCTGGGCTATTCACCCACCCACCCAGGCCAGGAGTGACAATCCCCCTCCCCCAGACCCACCTCTGGGAGTGACTGGGTTTGTCCTTGGCTAACAAAGGCTGCAGTGAGCTCCTGTCTTTGTTTATCGGCGCATCTGTAAAATAATCAGCCTTGTCATTTTAGCCTGGTCACAGAAGCGACACTTAAGAGCAATGCAGCTTTTTCCTGACAGGTCTGGAGCTGCACTGAAGTACAGCTGAACCCCAAGGAGCAGCTGCCTACCAGCAGACACCGACTGTACCATTTGCACCTTCACGTGGTGTTAGCCCTGCGCCTGCCGTCACCTGCAGGGAGATCCTGCCTGTCCCCAGGTGCTCAGCGGCGCTGGGTGCGGGTGCAGCGAGATATCCTGGGCAAGAGGAGCTCTGGGGTGGCAGAGCAGCAGGACAAAGGACCTCAGCATCCTGGTCCCCTAGCAACCGCACTCTTGTCCGCTAGCAACTGCATCTTGGTCCTGTAGCAACCACAGTCCGGTCCCCTAGCAACCCCCGTCAGGCCCATGGAAACAAGGCGAAGGGCGGGTTTCTGTGCACGTTTGTAGCAGAGCCATTGAGCGAGAGCTGATGGAGGGCAGCGCAGCCAACCCATGCATCAGTCAGCCTGTCCTGAGCTGGTGCTGGCTCCTGAGAGCATCCCGGCAGCTCGGACTGGGAGTGACGGAGCTGGCATTAGCTGAACGTGGCCTTCATGGCTAGGGGAAGAGGGAAGGGTGTGCTGCAAAGCCAGGGCAAGCAGGGAAAACAATGCTGGTTTGTAAGGCTCAGAGAGCTTGCAGGCGAGGTGGCCTGCTGACCTCTGAGGTCCTCTTTCATGCAAACACTTCATACATAATGCATGTCTGCTTGGAGCTGCGCACAGCGCGCTGAGCCGGCTGGGATGTGGATGCAGCATTGAGCAGACCTGCACCAGCACCCAGCTCACACAAAGCACAAATAAAGGCAAAACAATCGCTGGCAGCTCGATGCTCTTGCACACTGGTGACTTTCCGTGGGCCCATTGGGCTGTCTCCTCTTGCAGCACTCAGCAGAGTAGCAAGAAAGCTGGAAACAAGTTTAAAACTATGGTTATGCTGGTCGGGTCATGCTGTGGTCCCTGTTGTCCTCAGCACCCCTTTGATGTCTCCTGCTGGCTAACGTGGCTCCTGTTTCATTTGCAGAGGATGAGATTGTTTCCATGGCTGACTCCACCACCACCATTGATGACATTGAAGGCGAGCTCTTCAAAATCGAGAGGATCAGGGAGATCCTGGTGAGGAGGGAGTCAGAGCTGCGCTACATGTGAGTACCTGCCCTCTGTCTGCGCGGTCCCCCCTTTCCGGGGTCAGGTCGTCATTTTCTGCCTACCCAATCATCGAATCACAGAATGCTTTGGGTTGGAAGGGACCTTTAAAGGTCATCTAGTCTAAACCCCAAGCACGGATCATCTCCAGGGACGAGCAAAGCTGCGCCTACTTTCCATCTCAGTTTCCACCTGGAAGCACAGCCTCTCCCACCGCTCTCTGCCCCTGCTCTCAGAAGGGGCTTGAACGGGTCTTAAATGCTTTCCATGGCAACCGGCACCTAAATCTCACAAGTGCTGTTACAACTCATATCTCTTGTTTGTTGTGGGGGTTTTTTA
>WEIS01014353.1:0-13418 GCA_013389965.1 Todus mexicanus | reverse complement strand
AGATGGATGAATGGATGGATGGACGGATATCAACCACCAAGTTCACTGCCTCCTCTCCCAGCAAGATGCTCCAGTAGAAAAGTTAAAAAATAAATAAATGCTAGACAAAATGATCTGACTCAGGGAAATTTCAGACGAGTTCAGAAAAGCCTGGAGTGAAAATCCATCTCTAACATGACCAAAAGAGCCATGTGAAGGAACAGATGCAGCAGCCAGCCTGTAAATTAAATCACCAAAGAAAGGTTGGAAGAGCCAAACGACATCTCCACCTGCCATTCCTTGCAAGGCAGAGCAGGGGCCGGGCATAGCGACGCAGGGCCAGCACCGCGGCGATGGATGGGCGGGCGAATCGGTTTATTAGCCTTAATTGCCATTTCAATACAGTCCCCATGTCTCCACATAAGCCTTCATTTTGCACCAAGTTGTCAGTTCACGTCCTGAATGGGCCAGGCTTGTTATCAGCAAGTCGTTTACAGCCCCTGGGCTGTGCATTAATTAAAAGGGCTTTGTGCTGAGGCTCATTCATTAGCACACTGCTTCTTTAATCACTGCCTCTTCAGCCACCAGGACAATCTATAAATCTCCTCAAATATGAAATAATGAAGTGGAATGGTTCAATTTATTACAATGTAATAAGTCCAGATAATGTGGGGGTGGACAGGGTGGCACTGGAGCTGTCTCCTTGCCCAGTCTTCCCATCTCATTACTGACAGCGACCGTGAATGAGAAGAGCAGAAGGGATGCCAGCGAGGATGGTGGACGCATGGGACAGGGATCTTCCCATCTTCTGCCATCCCATCAGCCAAAACCCAGCTTGCCGTGGGTGATTGAGGATGATGCTGAAAGCCAGACATAGCTTTTTGACCTCAGGAAGAGAGAAGTAGGTCTTACCCTGAAGACGGTCCAAAGATTTTGCTCCTTGATGCAGACATCATCTGCAGGAGCGTCTACCAGCATCTAGTGTGGTGAAAATCCACCTACTTTGCATCTCCATTTTCCCGCTTGCATCCCCATTTTCCCCGCTTCTCCTTCCTTAGCCTTTCTTCCATCATTCCTGGAAAGATCCAGGTTGAGATGGATGGGCCAGTGCCAAGGAGCAGATGCTCCAGGGAACGTTGACAAGCCACAAAAATCCACATATTAACTCAACACAAAGCTTCTGTTTCTCCTCTCATGGCTTATCTCCCAGCAGCTGGGCTCTCAAGTCAAGCTGCCAACTAAAATATGACTGTACATATTGGGTTAATTAAAGGGAGAAAGGCAAGTACTGCCCTGGCTTTGCGTTTCCTAAATAAACACATCAAGGACCCCTAACTAGCCAGAGGAGGGCAGACAGGATTTTTTATTTCTCTTTGCAAAAATTGGAGACTAAAGATGCCGAGGGAAGAAACAAAACTTCAGGCAATTTTAGAAAAGCAGCCGCAGTTTCCAAAGAAAGAGCAAAACGAAAACTGCCCATACAAAAGTTAACAAAAGCTAATTACCCTCTTGCAGAAAAGGGAAGCGTTTAGAGAAAAACAGGATTTGTAAAGAACATTGTGGCGTCTTTTGAAAAAAAAGGACTTTCTCCTGTCAAAAGATACCTACTAAGAAATACCCGGTCCACACTCTTCAACAGCTCTGCAATTTGCTACTTCATTTTCAATGCTCTCCCTATTCAGTCTTCGAAAGGCTCGAATTCTTACCCGCGAAGAGTTGCATAATTAATGTGTCTATTAGTATAATTAATACGACATGTTGATTTATCCCAGCCAAAATTTATTCAGGGGAAAGTCAGTCGTGATCAATTGACTACAAGAAAAAAATAAATCATCAAAATATCCCATTTCAACATTTTCTTTAAAATTTCAATCTGCCTTCAAAAGTCCGTCTTCAGTTCCAAATCCAGGGTAGCATCTTTTTTTTTCAGCTGGAAAAATGCAAACTATAAATGCGTATTAGTTTAACTGACCCAGCTTTGGTGGAAGGGGGGGTCCCAGCCCATGAAAACGCTCAAGGTTGTGATTTTTGTGTTCCCATTCAGTATCAGAAGCGCATTCAAAATGGTGCTACAGGAGGGGAAAACTATTTCTTCCCCTGTGTCTGAAAGGACTGAACGTACACACTGTTCAAAGCCACAGATCTTTAACACTAGCAATCTGCTAAGTGCTAATTTGTCAACATAATACCTTTCCTCTCCAAGATTCCCAAAACACTTCATTTGCTTGAGAGTCACTTGTCCCACCACAATTAGATCTCAGATCATCCACACAGCGCCTCGAGCAGGGGGGTTGGATTCCTCTTCCCCTCTAAGAAGGGTTTCTCCAGGAGAGAGGCGACTAATTACTAGTCAAGTCAACAAATTAACCTTGTCCCCGGCTACTCCGTGAGTTTCGAGGTGCTTTTTAGTGGGAACAGCGCACCGGGGTCCTTACCATCAGAAAACTCTATTATACGGAGCTTCAAAAAAGCTCATTACTACAAAGCTACGAACATTCCATCCCATTAATAAAACACATCCGTATATAATTATAATATTAGGCACTTAAATTGCAGTTTTCATCTGTAGCTCTCCAAGTGTTTCACCGCAGTAAATTAGAGTGTGTGTTCCCCCCGCATTTGGGCTGGTCAGAGTTTTCCATCTGAAGCTGTTTCCTCAAGGAGAAATTGGATTTTGTGTTGGAAAAGAAAACCCGCAGCAAGGATCTACTCTTCCCCAAAATGATCATTTCCTTCTGGTGAGGGATATATATCTCCTTCCTAAGACCTGCACCCTGGTTTTGGACCGGTGGGGACAAATCCAGGCTTTCTGCAAGGTGATGGCAACACCCGGGCACGGCTGCCCTTGACTAGATCGAGGATGACAGCCGCCTCTCCGGAGTCACATCTTGGCCCACGCTGGAACAAATATGCTTCCAGCAGGCAGCGAAGCTGAGTAAATCAGAGATGACAATAAAAGTATCGAGGAAATTCTCTGTCTGGGAGACGGAGAGCACCCGGCACACAAGGTTCAACTTTAATTTGTGAGGAGCCCTGCGCGCTCGAGAGGTTATCGCATGAATACCAGTGTAAATGATATCACCATGGGCACCAAACAGGCGGCTCGCTCGCAACCCCGTTAGCTGGTAAACACCAATCCTCCGTAATTCCAGCTATTAAAAACAACTTGGAGAGGAATCAGATCTCATTTCGCAGAGAGCGCAGGGGTCTCCAGGACTATTTTGAAAGTTTTCCCCCGCACTCGTTGGAGTTCACACTCCACGACTTCGTGTTCAGCTGCTGTGCTGCTTCCAGGTTTAGTAAACTTGCAACCGGAGAGATAAGATGGCTTTGTTATTTTTCCCAAAGAAGAAAGTTTCTCCAACCTGCAAGCCAGGAAACCATGGGGGTCCAAAAGAACCGTTCCCCAAGACCACCTAACAAACTGGACAGACAACGCTCTATGCTCATATTTATACAACTTTTTACCCTCCAAATGACTTGAAACTGTTTTTGAATCAGCTGTCATTAAAACTAAACCCTTTTTGTTGGCACTGGAGAGTTTTTGTGACCCATTCTCACACATTTGACAACCAGACCGCTCATGGGATGGTGGCAGCTCCAGGTTTCACTTAGAATCATAGAATCTTTGAAGTTGGAAAAGACCCTTGGGATCATCAAGTCCAACCATTAACCCAAATCTGCAAAATTCATCCCTAAACCATCTCCCCCAACACCACATCTAAACACCCTTTAAACACGGCCAGGGATGGTGACTCACCCCCCTCCCTGGGCAGCCTATTCCAGGAGCTGACTACTGTGGCTGGGAAAAATTGGTGCTTACAGATGCAAAGGTAGATTCTCCCTCCACACAGGCAAGGGTTTTTAACCGTGTTCAACACAGACCGGCGCAGATGCTCCCTGGGTAAAACCCCATTAAATCCATCCCGTTTTTTACAAGTCATGAGACAGGAGAAGAAAGGACACGGCCAGGCGCAAACCACTGACATCTATTGTGCATCGTGATGGGAGAAGAATCCAGGCTAGGAGGAGATTTTTCTTTTGGCGCTTATTGTCTTCTAAACCCCGCAATCTATACAATATCTATGTTTGTAATCACTCGAAAATTTTCAATTAAATGTAAAAAACCAGAAACAAGTAAATCTATTCTCTCTTTTGACTGTTTTATTGATTAAAATGGATGCCTGAGCTGCGGCCGCTGAACCATGAAAAGCAATCTGTCTTGGATGGGTAAGAGATCGTTAGGAAATTGTTGTGCTGAGGCAAGAATAACTGTGCAGGTACACACACACACGCACACACACATGCACGTGTGTGCACACACACGTGGTGCATGGGCACGGATACACACATGCTACCGTGGAATAAGCCATCAGCAATAAGAAAGAAAAACCTGTGTGTGTATATATATATATATCTCTTAATATCGAGTTCAAAGCAATCTGAGGTGTTAGCCTGTCACAAGACCTCGGATTTTCTGCTCTTCATCATTTTCCTCAATGGTAAAACTTGGTCCTCTCCATTGCTGCGGAGTGAATAAAAAACAAACCACGAGGTAGGAGGGAAGAAAAAAAACCCTCGAGGTCTGTCATGTATTGCAAGCTTCAAGAGCAAGAAAACTACTTCTTGGGTCATTAGGAGGTTCTCAAGTTGATGTTTCACCTTCCCCTTTTGGCCCCGTCCTTTCAGGGAGAAGTGGAGGATGTGAAATGAGTACTAGACATCTTCAGGAACACTTCGCTTTGCAAAGCCTGGCTGGTTTGGGTGTGAGTTAACCTCCAGCAAGACAAAACTTCCCACATCAAGCTTTTGCCACAAGCACTCGCTTAAGGATTCCCAGACTGCCGTGGAGACATCTAATATTGGCTCTTAACAGCTCCAGGAACAGATGGAGAAGGCTTCGGTC
The DNA here is from genome assembly GCA_013389965.1 of Todus mexicanus. NCBI lineage: Eukaryota > Metazoa > Chordata > Aves > Coraciiformes > Todidae > Todus > Todus mexicanus. The sequence continues at coordinate 8,533 of WEIS01014353.1, read as the reverse complement.
TGCGCTGACAATACGCTTCTTTTTAAGCAAGACTATCCTGATATCAACTCTATTTTATCTGAGCACCTCGAGTTGAAGCTTAAATTAAGCGAACATTGGTATTTTTCGTTGTAACCCATCACCATCCCACACGCTCAAAGCCTTGGGGAGTTCAAGCTCTGCGAATTCTCGGCTTCTGTGAGAAAAGAGATCTTGTTTGCTGAAGCCAGCCTGTAACCTGCTCATCTCTAGGGATCTTGGATCCACACATCCACCCAAAGGAAGAGCCCTAGAGAGAGGTCAGGTCTGCAAAGCGCAGCTTTGAACAAACCTCAGCTAATAACCATGCTGCTCTCCCACACGTCCTTTCAAAAAATCTACTTTCAAGAAGGTTTTCCTAGGCTGAGACTGAGCCCCAGCAGCTTTCTCCCACCACACAGGTCCAGCAGAGAGGCATCCTTGTCTTCTTAGCAGGGGAAAAACCAACAGCAACCGCTCCACCAGCCGGGAGATGCAGGGATGCCAGGCAGGAGCACTCGGCATCGACTGAGCAAGGCTGGGAGTGTTCCTCAGAGCAGCATTACTAATGAATTTAACACCGAAACAAGCTGTCATTTAGGGGACACGAGGGGACACCCACCTCCCTACGTGCTCGTCTGCGGTATTTGTTAATGGGGAAGAACGAGGCACAACAACAGATTCAGCCTGACTCACACCGGTTGCACTTTCATCGGGTGCCTTTTTCCCCCCTCTCATTCTACTTCGAAGCACAAACATGAATGGAGCTGAATGGGAGGAGGCACTTGGGAAATGCTGCTCCCCACCTTTTCTACTCTATTTAGGTGTGGGGTAAACGATGAGACCCCAGCCAGCTGCTGGCAGGGATCAGGATGGGGGTGCTCAAATGCCGGGCAGCAGCCTGACGCTTTAGGAAGACCCCGCCAATAATCAACATTTATTGTTACTTGGATTTAACCAAAGCAAAAAAAACAAGTTGGAAGAGAAGAAAGTTTCAATTCCCCAAACTGGCTGGGTCAAGAGAGGTCCTGCATCGCCACGGTCACTGATGCCACCCAGCAGCAGGTGAAAGCAGCAACAAAATATTGGAGGTGAACTACAGAGCACCAGAGATTGCTGCATTTGTGGAGGACCGTAAGGACACGTACCCGAAAGGAGGCACTGAACGGGTTAGCATCTCTCAGATCCTTTAATATATTTTCCCTAATTAAGCTGTTCAATTCGCCAGCTTAAATAGCTGCCGATAGCTGCTACAAATTGATTTATCTTCTGATGAAGGTAAAATTTGTGGAGAGAAAAAAAAAAAGAAATGAGATGCAAGCAACGTATGGGGTTTTTGGAGGATTAAATTACTTTGCCTTGTGTTAAGACTCGAGCATATTCTGGAGGCAGAATGAGTCTTTTACAAGTAAATTGTTTTTATACTATACATTCATTTCTATGTAAACAGAAGGATACTAATTTACACATCCACCTACAATACCTGCTAGATAACAGAAGTACGTACTTAAAAGCCAGATGAGATCCCAAGCTCTCCGTGGGCACATGCACACAAATAAAAAGCAATCATCCTGCAACCTGCCCGGGGGGGCAAAAAATAGGAAAAGCCTTCTGGAAACACAAGCGCTCCATCCATAATAGATATGGCCTAAAGCATTCTGTGTGAAGGGTCACAAACGCCTAACGCAGTGGAGGTCAAGTCTTGAAAACTGCATTTCAATTCCCCAGCCGTCCTCGCCTGCAAGCTGCAGTCCCCTCGTACGGCACCAGCTTAAAGTTTACCACCTCCACGTCATTATTTTGCAGGGTTTATTTTACTCATCAATAAGAAACGTAAGGTGAAGAGGGATAAATAATAAAGAGTAAATCACAACCAGGCTGACAAGACCGAGAAATAGCAGCAGCCAGCGCAGGATAATTTGCTTGATCTCAGACGAGGAGTTTCCCTTGCGGGCTGGGACATTTTAACCCCGCTAAGTAAGAGAAGCGAGATGAAGAGTTGGCCTCTGCAGCTCCAATATCCCAATGCGCAGGTCTACAAAGCACCGATGTCTCCATCAATATAGAGCCTCCTCCTTTTCCCAGCACGAGCCATGCTCGTCTCACCTGTGCCACAGAAATGAAATCTATCTGCACGCTCGCTCGCTTAAACCCAGCTTCCCCACCTCCCATCACCTCCGGCATCGGTTTCTCCAAAGAGGGAGTTAAAGAGAGTTCAGCACGAGGGATGCGGCAACAGCCACGGAGGAGGTTGCATTTATTAACCCTTATTTCCCCGCATCCACTTCGTCAGCTCTTTAGGACATCGGCATTTTCTACGCAAGCACGCACCAGACAATTGAGAGTGGATAATTTGTCCAGACAGGCGGTAAATACATCCCATCTCATGCTTGCTCCTAGAATAATGTGCTTTCCAGTGTCACCTGCCATGTAAATCATCACCTTGCAATTTATCCTAAGCTACGGTTCAACCTGTTCTGGATCGAACAGAAAGGAAGAGAAACCAGCAGAAGCTCCAGCAGCCCCTCGTGCCACAGCTGAGCGCGAATGCTTCTCCCCTGGCCAATATTTTGAATTTATTGCAGAAAAGACGCCTGCTGAATTTATGGCTCCCCAGCCAAATTTCCAACTCAGATTTAGAGGAGCCCTAGATTTAATTCGAGCTATGCAAAAGGTGTTTGCATAAGGTTTGGTGCAGCATCAGAAGCTCGTTCCTTCAAGTCTATTTCTCTCTCGCACCATATGAGTATCCAACAACTACCCACCCCATGGTTACTGCAACTCGACAGCTTAGAGGTGGACTAGAAAAGAAAACAAAACAGGAATTGCAGGAGAAATTACATGCTTGGAGGGGGTTTTTTTTCCCCCCTTTCCCAAAATATTTAAATCTGCCTGCAAAACTGGAGTCCAGCAAAGAACTGGGGTTGGTGGCACTGTCTGGGCCGCAGCCTTCCAAAAGAGCAAGAGAAAAAAACCCCAATGTTTTCTTTCCCAGAAGTAAAGAGAAAAACCTCCATGGGAACTTCTCACCAGGAAAACAAGGTGTTTTCCTCAGATCTCCTTTTAAAACATGTTTATTTCCAACAGTAGTTCCTCAAGCCAGCCGGGCCTGTCAAAATGGTTGGATTTAAGGAGATATTTTAGGCATCTTGCAGCCTAAGCTGGCTGGGGGGAGCACGGTCCTGGGGGGACCCCTCTAATCTTCATCCTCTGGCTGCAGAAAGGGGAAAAAAAAAAACCCCTCGTGCACATCTCCGTCTTCTCAATTTTGTCTTCAACCCACTTGAGAATCTCTCTTTTGTTCCTCGGCTGTCTCCCTTAATCCTTTCCTCAGTCATTATTCAATATTTGGTTTTGTGACTACATTATTTAACTTGGCGGAGCGTTTTGGGACGCAGCTGGCATAAAGAGGCTCTATTTTTAAGAATCGGAGGGGACCGTCGCGCGAGCGGGGAGGAGACGGCGCTGACAACAAAGAGGAGACCAAAGCTTCACCCATGAAAAAAAAAAAAACCCAACCCAACTCCCTGGGGAAAGTAGGTTGGCAGTCACCGAATCGTCATCCGAGGGAATAAATCACCTGAGCAAACTCCGACGTCGCTAATTTTGTGACGCAGAAAATTGATTCGTGCTTTACAATCAAGGAGCGCCGTCCTCGATAATGTGCGCTCGGCGTTTTAACATAATTATTTGCGCAACAGTTTTAACATTCGCAGCCTTCCCCGGCTGTCAACCTGGGAGTAGCAATGGGGAAAAACAAAAAAAAAAAAGAGAAGGAAAAAAAAAAAGAAAAAAAAAGGGAAGAAAATTTAAAATACTTTTCTTCAGAGACGGGATTAAAGAAAAAAAAAAAAATCAATCTCCAAGCAACCTCCTTTGTATTTTGTTGTGACAAGCCCGAATTTAAACAGCCTGTGAAGTCAAAACACCAGGAGAAATATCAATACGCATTAATTTAATCAAGGAACACTATTCCTCCACGTCAGGCCAAACTTGGCTTTATTTGCACCGCCGTTTCCGCGGGAGCTGCTCGGACCCCATTGCCTGCCCAAGCCACCCATGGTGGCCGGAGGTCCTCTCAAAGCCTCTGAGCCCCAGCTCCATTTGCATGCCTTGCCACGGCCAAATCAAAATTCCTAGCGCTGCAGAACCCCGCTAGCACATCTCCATCTCTCCTCCCCTCCAAAAAAACCTCATTTTTGCTGGCAAACACGCCCCGGCTGGCCGTCCTGCTGCGTCCTTGTTGTCTACCGCCGAGCTTTCAAAGGGCAGGCAGATAAAAGGGTAAACATGTTAACAAAAACTAGCTCCAGCGCACTTGACTTCGTCAAATCCTGGGCGCGCAGCGCGACACTTTGAAACAAGAATCTCATTAAGGAAGGGAGAGTTGAAAGGATGAGCCCTGGCATACCAAATGCAGAAATCAGATGTACTTGACCTTTCAAATGAATGTACATTTGCTGACTGACTGTTCATGGCAGAGTAATTCAAACAGACACCTGATAATCCTCTTAAAAGACTCAAATTTGGGTACTGGATCGAGCACAATGCAGCGTGAACTGCGGGTGGGCTCATCTCCTCGCTCCGTCCTGCCCTTGCCCCCAATTTTCCTGAGGCACCTTGAAGTCTTCTCCCCTCCCTGGGCTTTCATGTCCCCCTGCACACACAGAAGACATTTCAAGTCTGGGATTCATTAACAAGGTAGCGTCTTCTGTGTTGGCACAGCTGGAAACCAAAATCTGATGTTCCTTAACACAAATTGGGTGATTAAACACTCTGAATGGAAAATATATGCTCCGATAGCGAGGTACAAGAGTAAGGCCTCCTTCCAGAGAGGCTCCAGACGTGTTGACCTCACATACAGATGGGCACCGGCCCTGTTGATGTTGTGTACAAGTCGAAGGATCGTGAGATCATGAATCCCACTTGGGTCCTGCGTCTTGTATATCAGCCTATATCACGTCCACAGACTTATTGAGAAAGAGAGAACCCTACGATTAAGCCATGGGGATCTCCAGAAAGCCCTGGGGCTTCCCTGGGAGACATCAACTTGGTGAATGGCTGCAAATGGAAAGGTTCACCGAGCTAAGGGGTTACTAATTACTGCCCAAAGGTGATGGTAAACGAACACAGAGAGTAACTGCGGGCTTTCTTCGTGGACAGTGTTGGCAGTGAGGTTACCAGAAGGACATTGACGCCCTGGATGTCCACCTGGATCATCTTCTTTTAAGAGGTTTTGGACATCTCAGAGATCCTGATGAGACTGAGGTGCCTGCCTTGCTCTGCAGTTCCATTTCCATCAACAAATCCATGGCTTCATTTACCACATCCATAAGAAAGAGTCTCAGCTGCTGCCAAGCCTTTGAGATCGCAAACCCCAGCGAGTCCAAAACCTTATAAACACTGGAGGAGAAGGAGCTTTTAGTGTCTATTTATGGCCTGCGTCTATGAACAGCCACGCAGAGTGACAGACCACTCAGTGACTAATAATGAGTTTCTTTTGAGGAACACCAAAAAACAACAGCTTAGCATTTCCAGTCGAGTCCAGTGGTGCTTTCTGACCGATAAAGAAGCTGGAAATCCACCAGCCCCTCGCTGACATCACAGGAACATCAGCCCCAACACGCTCACACCTGCACCCACGCTGCTGGCTCCTGCTCGCTCCACATGGGGCTCGGGGCCATTGCCACACAGGACAGGTACCAGCTGGCTTAGCATCCTCTGGCGAGCCCTCCTCTTCCTCCTCCCTCCCCTCTGAGCTCCCCAGCATGTAATATTAATTGACTAATATTTGTTTAGATCATTCCTGACACTTCGATTCCCGCTGCAGCACATCAGCAGCCCCTGCGCGGGTTGCTGGAGGAGCGTGTTCATCTGCTGGGGGGCTGGAGGACACCACAGCCAGCCAGGGAGGAGGGTGGAATTGAGGGGCTGCATCACTCCCAAGCCAGCCCCCAAAGCACAAGAGGAGCTGCAAAGAAATCCCTTGGAAAAGGCAAATGCAAGGGGATAAACCAGCTCGTTTACGCATCAACACACGGTGGCTGCTCGGGGGACCAGAGAGCTCATTTGGTGGATTCCAGATCAACCGAAGCCTCAAAGAAACACAAATTCCTCTTCTGTCCAGCACCACAGTCCAACATCAGGCTGAGCCTTCCTGTTTGCATGAGCCCCCCACAGCAACATCTGAGCTCTGACCCTGCAAGGATTTCTTTGTCTGATGACTCTCTGAAGGCCACCCGAGAAGAACACGGGGCTCTGCAGATCTTCCAGCCCAGTGAGCAGGTGTCACCAGGGGAAGGAAACATTTCTCCTGTGGTGGGGACCTGACCCTCTGCTCCCCCGCACGAGGCTCTGGTGAGCTCACCCCATCTCTGAGCCCCACACTGTGTCCCCAAACTGGGACGAGCATCTCCAAGTGCAGCCACATCCCCGCTGCCTGCTGACTCACAGGCGTGTTTTTCTCACTCGTCGCCTCCCCTCTTCTAACACCTCCTAAGAGCTCATGAATTTTATAAACTAAACTCATTGTAACCAAACCATGAAATTGCAAATTTAACTCTGTCAACAAACAAAGCCTTGGCAGGGAGCTGGGGCTGCTGCACTGCCTGGCCACCCGGTGACGGGGGAGCTCCTCCGAGGGACACCGTGCCCCACTCTGTCCTCCTCAGCCATGTGGCAACAGCACGGACGGGGCTGTGAAGGACGCTGGAACATCCCAACCCACCCAGCACCGCAGCCCACACAACATCACAACCTACACTTAGAGCTTTTGGCAGCGCCAGCCATTCCCATCATCATCCTTCCCCTTCCTGGCCATCCCCACCATGGACCCAGGAGCTTCAGTAGCCCCAAGCCCCCTGGCCAAAGCCCTCCCTGCCCAGCTGCACAGGCTCTGCCGCAGCCCCCGACTCCAGCCAAGCCCGGCTCCTGCCTCCCCCTCGGTTGGCAGCTCTGTGCGCTGTGTCCATGGCCAGGGCAGCCGGGAGAGCCCTCGTTAAGTTAATGGTGTGGTAATTTGCTGGCAGACTGAGGGGAGGGATTGGAGGCGCTGCCTCATTTGCTCAGTGGCAATGGACCATGAAAAGGAAAGGTGGGAGGTCTCGGGATGGGGTGGGCAGCAAAGGCTGCCACGCTGCTTGAGGGATGGCGAGGGGTCTCCCCAGGGACAGCTGGGGTGACACAACCCATTTCAACCGTGTGAAGCAGCTTTGGCTCAGAGAGTGGGAGCAAACCGCATCGCTGGAACAAACCGTCTTGTGGCTGCCCGCACCGAGGAGGACAACAGAGCACCACCAAAAGAGACCTTCAGCCCATCGCCTTCATCATCTTCAGGGTTTGGCTGTTGCAGCCCTGCCAGCACAGCCGCTCGAGCCAACCCTTCCTTGCTGCACACACAGCACCCAGCCACCAAAAGCACTTGTGCCAGGTGGGCAAAGTGCAGCAACACCCAGCGCGACCCTGCCGGGCTCCTGCCAACATACGAATGCCACCTCCCTCCAAATAAGCTCATTGCCACAGGGTGTTTCTATGGCAACGAGCATCTCCGGTAAAGAGACTCCAGCCCCGCTCTGCTGACATGGGATGCAATGGTCCCACCGGCTCTCCTTGCTCCGCAGCTCCAGGTAGGACTCCCAGGGTAGAGTTCAGCCATCGAGAGGCTTCAAAACCAACTTACCGCTCCTCGCTCGGGATGGTCACAGCATCATGACCCACGCAGCTATCCCGGGGTCTCCAGATGAGAGCACGCACGGAAAGGATGCAGAATCCCACCTGGAGACGTCACCCATCCCGCAGCACCGAGCTGCTGGGTTGTAGCTGGCCCTGGCAGCCTTGCAAGCTCCCACCCCTGAGAGCAGCAGCAGAGCCGGGGTCATCAGTCACGGAGCCGTGCTATAGGCAGCCTTAAATCCCAGGCCTACCTTCCCATCGATCTCCTCAGCTCCGTGAAATTAAGAAAAACGCAAGACAAACACAAGCGAACGTCCCCAGGCAGCCTGGCTGAGAGGCGACCAAACTGCACCAATTCCCCCAGGCAGGGCTCGGGGAGCTGGCAGGCAGCCCCTAGCTGTGAAAACCCAAACCCAGTTCCAGACTAACGCCAGTCTCAGCTTATACATCAGCCCTGGACCCCCAGCTCAGGGGGTCCTGCAGCATTGCCGGCGTCCAGGGCCATCTTCAGCGGCGACGCTGGAGCTGCAGCAGGCAGAAGCAGGGACGGGGCTAGCAAAGAGTGATGGCATTTCTGCACGGGGGAAATTTGTCCTCCCAGGCGGTGAGAAGCAACACAGAACAACAGAAACGACGCAAAAAGGTCTCCCTCCTCCACGAGGAGTCACTTCTCAGAGCATACCCACACCTTAAGAATTAAATGTGGCCGGACAAATCAACACAACATTATTAATATCTATTTTCAACAAGCGTCTCCATTCCACCCATCCTTCTCTCTCTCTAGCTTTTTAACCATCACTTTAAAACCTTTCCTGTCAAACCATGCATTGTGAAAGAAGTTCTTTTAAAAAAAAAGAAAAAAAAA
>WEIS01014352.1:0-19101 GCA_013389965.1 Todus mexicanus | reverse complement strand
AGAGTAGTAAGAGAAAGAGAGAGTAACCCTGCCCTTGGCCAGAAGCATATCCAGCCTGGCACGCTCCTGGTGATACCCTGCTAATGCTGTGGTAAGGTCAAGGATATTTTGAGAGCAAGAGTTTTCCTCTCTTACCTAGTATAGTAAATTCCTTTAAAGAGAGTCTTCTGCTTATGGAAATGGTTGGATAGCCTTATGTTAGATCTAGAATGCAAATTACCTGGTTTGCTCACGATCCATCTTACAAAGTGTCTGACAGAAAATCGTATCTGATTCTTAAAGAAGTGAGCCATATACTTATGACTCCATTTCTACAGCTCAGCTGAATAGAATTCGTTAGGTAGGCATTTGCGAGTACAGTATCATTTTTGAAGATCACTGTAGTTTCTGTGTTTCACCAGTGGCTCTAAGTCACAGACATTACCCACTTTAATCTGTTAGAACTTGGCCTGCCCTTTCTCTGCATCGGCTTCCCAACATGACATACGGCAATAGGAGTCAAGCTCTTGCGTTCTCCTGGTTGTATCCATGGGGCTGCTTTTCTCTTTGGGTAAGTTGCAGAGAGAAAAATACTCCCTGCAGGTTCAGGACTATAGAAACAGGAAACAAGGGCTTTGTCCTTTTTGATTCGTGTCCAGCATACTAGTTTTAACGGCAGGGATCCAAGAATAATCTTCTCAGTTGACCATGCGGCCAAAACCACAATGATCTCATTGGCAGTGGCCAGTGACTTGTAACTGGTTAGCTAATCAAAGGGGGTTTTTGTTTTTACATTGTGTTTTTAAAAGATATGTGAGTTGCCTATCAACAGAGAGTCTGGACAAAGCATGCAGCATTTTGTCTATAAATATTGCCAGTACCTGGTGAGTCTTTCCCCAAACTACAAAGGTTCAGTGTTGTTGGTTTTGCCCGATTATTTTATCTTTCTGTTCTTCTTTCTTTATTTTAATCTGGTGATGCAAGTAAGTATTTTTTATTGAAATTTATTGTGTATTTCCTCAAATTTCTTATTTGCTTCTTATTCTGCTTAACTAGGCAGACCTCAGTTAACAGAAAAGATCAGCAAAACTGGTCAGTTGAAAATCTAGTAAGCAAAAAGAAAACCTATTGCCTTTGAAACCAAACCTATGATATTTTGTTGAAGAAAAATGGACTTTGCTCTAATGGAGTCAAGCTAATTGAAAGTCTGAATTCTTCAGACTGTGGGACATGAGTGTATTTTGTGTCAGATCCTAGTGGATGGACCTTGATGCTCCCCATTGCTTCTCTTGATTTTGATCACCTTATGAAACACTCGTACTCATTAATTGAACTTGAGAGAGAATGAGAGAAAGAAGAGAGTTATAAAGGCTCAGAAACCTTTGCAGTAGTCCATGTGTGTTGGGACACCCATGCCCAGTTACTGCTTCCATCAGAAAATTTGATGTGAAGCAGCAAGAGCGCGTTACCCTACTTGTGTGAGTCCCTTGTGTTCAAGCACGTTCATATCTCCTGGGGCAGAAGGAGTAGCCGAACCAACCTTTCCTGGGCACGGTGAATGTGGAAGCTGACACGTAGCAGTTGCTACATGTTCTTCCCTGGCTGGACAGCCCTCTGGTTTTGCCTTGTATTAATTTGCAAACTACAGAAAACTGGAATAAATATACACGTATGCCTGAGAACCCTCCGTTTCTCAAGCAGAACATGAGCACAGTCAGCAAGCTGTTGAGCTTCCACAACTGGATTTTTCTGGTCGTTTTTCTGTTTCAGGGAGTTTCTGCATTGCCCAGTATATCAATTACCCTTTCAGCTGATACGTTAACTGTTTCGAAAGCTTGTCTGTAAACAGAAATGACATCAGAAAAATGTGGCCATTGTCTGTTTTCATTGTTCCCTCCTTTGTTTTCCACTCAAGATAGCAAACCTGAATTCTGTCCAGCAGGAAGCATCCTCGTGGTTTCATTGTAGGTCACATCAAGGAGGAGAGCATATCTTCAGGCAAAGGGAGCATGGGAATGTGGAGACATTTAGAAAAATAAACCTGATGGTTTTCATTTTGCTGATACCATTTTGAAAGCATCCCTTTGAGGTTACTAATATGCAGTACGGATGCAAACACTGAGGCAGAGAAGCTATTTCCTTATCTCTGCTCCCAGTTTTGAAACTTGCAGACCTTGCCCCAACTCTTCCCACCCCTACTTGCCATCCCCCAAAACTTCTGCTTTGGAACTGCGAAGAGAGAAATTTGCATGGAGCCCTGGCTTGCCTAGGGAGGTTCTTGTTTTAATCAGACCAAGTGAGTAAAAATGTTGGCGAGGAATGCTTAGCTACAAGGAGAATGGAGGCTTTTGTGGCAACCCATCTGTTGCTGTCAGGCCAGGCACCCCAAGCGGGGGCTCTCTCTTTTGAAGTGGGGCTAGTGACGTAAAAACAGATCTTGGGGTAAACACGCTGCTGTTATCTTACTCTGTAAAAAATACATCATTTATTTGAAAACCATGCCCTGAATGGAGATTAATGCTGGAACATCCCATGTCTGCGGTTTAGTTTGGCCGGTGCTTTCACAAATCTCTAAGAAACCTGTTCTGACTCCGGTATATAACTGGTTACAGCTGGGAAGGTAGAGGTGCCTATGAATAGCCCTTTGGCTGTGGGGTGAGTGGGTGACTGGGCTCCTTGTGCCTGGACTTGGTGTACCCCAGTGCTCACCAGCATCTCATCCCGCTCAGCAGTGCCACGTCCAAGCTGCTGTGGCCTCCTCTGTGGTGCACTGTGAGATGTGGCTACAGGCAGCATGAGCCTGCTGGGAAACCATCTTTTAGCTATGGACATTCAGCTATACATTTAATTAGAATTAAGATGTAAATGATATTAAAACCCTTTCCCTTTAAAGTTCAGAGAGGCTTAAAAATTATCGCAGTAATTAGGCAATAGTTTTGATTATGTATGAAATGAGATTAAGCTTTATGGGAGGTGGCGGAGCCCCCAGCAAGTCAGTCTGTGAACCTGTCTGGTGTAGCAATCTGGAGTGGGGCTTTTCATCTGAACAGGTCCAATGAGTGCCATAAGATGCATGTTTTCCCTAGACATTAGTGTGAACTGGAAACCTGCTTCTCCAGCTGGAATTTAAAAGCTGTCACAGCTTGCTCATCAGCCATAGAGCAGTAGCAGAGTGGGCTCCTGGGCTGTGCACCCCTACCGAGGGCCTCCATGGCCAGTAGCTGGGTAAGGGAGCGCTGCTGGTAACAACGGCAGGGAGCCTGGCAGAGCCATGGCACTGGGGCAGGCTCAACCCCACTGCTGAGTGTGGCCAGGCAGAGGACTCCTGCCAGTCCCTGGTAACAAGCAAAACCAGCTGAGGTACAGGGAGATGTGCAGATTCCAGGAAGGGAAATCATCCTGCATTTTAGCTAGCAGGAAAATCTCTTCATCAGTGAAATGATCCGGAAGGAGCTGGTTGTTAGCATGCTTATGCTACCTTCCCATATATCATACTTCCCTATAAGGATCCCTCATCCTTTCTACTTATGGTTTCTGCTCATGAAAGAGTTTCCTTGCCCACCTTGTCGCTGCTGCATCTCTGCCAGCTTCCGCTGCCCGCATCTCATCCCCCAGAGCAGTTATAACCCATGTCCACCAGGTACCTGAAGAGAAGAAGTGAAGCTGTGGGAAGGTGTTCAGGGAAGTTAGGTGCATCTTCTCTGCGATCAGAATTCAGGAGTTTATTCTTGCCAGCAGATTCAACTTGCCTTACTCCCCACCTTTCAGAAATATTCCCTCAGCCTGGGATTATCAACCTAATTAACATTTCAAAATTCTCAGTTTGTGAGTGCTGGTTTTAGAAAAGCTAATGGTAATCTTGTACAACATTTTGAGCAATCCAGTTGGCATCAATTTGTTCTTAATCCCCTGTTCAGGCTGCAAACTGAAATGTTGGGGTTTTTTCTTTTCGTTGTTGTGTACAAAGTAAATAATCCTGAACAGCACAGGCTACATTAAAGATAATGATACCATAATTAGTTTGTTTTCCTCTCTTATACGCATCGGGAATTTGCAGTTGCTTTGTGCACAGCTTCTCCTCCCACAGCTTTTGGGGGTTTTTAGCTGTCTGATTTAGCTGGTACTGCTACAGCTGTTGCCAAGGGGAGCACAGAGTGGGAGCTGCTGTGTTTTTAAGAGTGTCTGCAGCCTTTGAGCATTAGAGGTGATTTTGCCTGGAAGCCTCTGGACAGACTTGTGGGGATTCTTAGCTTACACTGATCCTGATGTCCTTCCACAAGTGCAGATGTGGCCGATGCTGCCATGGGGCAGTGCAGGGACAGGGCACAAGCTGGCATAGCCACAAACCAGGTACATACCCTGTGGGCTGGGTGGATCGGGGNTCTGTGTGAGTGCACTGGCAAGGACTCAGGGATTTAGGCTCTGGGCCCAATATTGGCTGGGAGAGAAGCCCACTGAAGTCAATGGAAATCTTCCTGTTGACGTAATGGGCTTTGGAGCAGACGTGGACTTCAACGTTCTTCAGAGCAGTGGTTCCAACATTAACCTTTGTCACTGTGGATAGAGACAATTATTTTTATATATCTTTTCTAAAGCCTACAATTTGTGTTGACAGTCAGCACTCCTAAATGTGTGGAGCTGAGGTGGCAACCTGGATTGAAGGGATGGAATCGATAATACAAGCTTCATGTGGCCAAGAGTAATTGTTTCCATGTCATTTCATCCAACATGGTATAAAAGAAGAATTACTTGGTGGCATTTCTGATTCCAAGGAGACGAAGACTGACAGAATCCATTAGTACCTGTCTAAAAAATGGCAGGATGTTATACACAATACATTGATGTTTTTGCGAAGGGAAGTGACGCAGTGTATTTCTCACGGATGTTACTTTTCTGTTACTGCACCATTTAATACCACTTTTCTCTAGCAGAAGAGACTTTTATGCTTTAATCTCTCCATACCACAACACAGGGACTACTTAGAGGAGCATAGGAGACGTTTGCCGCTGCCCATTTTGGAGAGCTGAGGCGAACACCAGCCCCGGTGTCCTTTGCCCAAGGTGCCCTGAAGGCACGCTCGAACTGGGGTCCCACAATTTCTACCTGGATACATTTCTCCAGTGAGGCTGCTCGCCAGCTGGGAAGACCCCAAGATAGGATCTCTGTAAATTCACAGTTAGGCTTATTCTCCATTTTTGTTTCCGGTAATGTTTTCTGCTGTTTCGGCAAAGCATCTTTCTTAGGTTCCCACCTGCTGTCTTCTGTACCATTTACTTTCTTTTAGCATATTTTCTCTGCGCTATAAGCTCCTAAACTTTTCCATAATGTAGAAAGTATTTAGAGGAGTTTGTCTTATGGATGGTCATAGATTTCTTATTTCTACTCAGAGAAGTGAAGCTTTGTAGATGCTACAGCAGTGGTTCGGAAGGGATGATACTTATACATTTTATGCATTTTATGTCTATTTTCACAGTGATGGAAGCACAATGCAAGGAAAGGACTCAGCCCTGCAAGACTTGCAGACTTTCTGAGGCAAACCGAAGCTTAGCTCAGGACTATGCATCTCACTTTTGTGGACATCTGCTGATTTTTGTAGTTCAGCTATTGTGTCGTCTCAAACATATTTTTTACTGGTGTTTGCTCAGTGGAAAACGGGTTGAGTTTCAGCTCTGCTCAGACAGACAAGTATCGCCTGTGGTCTCCATTTCTGTGAGCTGGTGCTACTTACATGCTACTGCCACCTAAGCAGTGGAGAGGATGATAGAAATATGGTGTCCTCATCAGTAATTCAAGGCTTAGTACTGTACTAGGTGTGTATTAATTCTCTTACGTAAAGACATCACTGGAAGTGATGGGGGATGGAGGTTTGATCATTCCAAGGCATGCTACCCATGTGACTGCTCAATGACTGCTACCCATGGCTTGCTTCTTAAGTGCTGGAAAGAGCAAGAGGTTATTTGAACCTGTGGAGTGTCCTTACCCTATGTTTTGTTAGCCAAGAACTTTTCATGGCTATAGTAAACTCTGACATCTGTTATTTCCAGATACGCTGTAAAGCAGAATTTGAATAGATTTGGATTGGGATATCTATGAAAGAAATCTCTGGTGCTAAAGTATTCATATAAAATACTCAGCTTTTGTAATTAGCCCTAAGACCTTAGTGTGTAATAAGCCAAAAAAAAAAGTTAATTGTTTTATTTCTGCCAACTTAAAAAACAAACAAAAAAACCTTTTTGGCCAGGTGCTGCCATTGCCAAATATGCATTTCAGTTAAACTTCACTGTGTTTACCTTTCTAGATAATAAAATTCTTTGGTTTATGGACTGCCAGAAGATAGAAAGCTGAGATTAAAGTCTCAGATTTGATTAGGTTTGTCGTAAAGTAAAAGTAATCATAAAACAATGAGTGTTTAATCAATCCTTAGTTATTTGGCATTTTAGAGAGGTTCAAGCTTTTGTGAGCCTTACTGTCTTCTCTTTTCTTTTAATGCGTCAGGGTATGCAGTAGCTATTAAATCTTTTCATTAGCTTATCAAACTAAGAATGACAGTGGCACAAAAGACAACAGTCTGCTTTGATTTCCACCTTCTGGAGATTTCTTATGTAGAAAGTACACATAAAATAATATTGCCAGGAGATAAATTCAGTGTGCAGGGAAGGCAGTTGTTATGAATGCCTCTTCGCTGGTCCAGCCACCCAGCTCTCCAGAATCATCTTTGTCCATTCACTGATGCGTGAGATGCCGAGTCTTTTATTTTAATCTCTCCGTCTTGTTTTTGATAAGAAAGAATCTTTTATGATTTGTTTAGGGTATTCATGCTGCCTTCATTACAGCGGTATCTCAGCATTTCACCACCTTTACCCTCTACTTCGCAGTATACAAGTGCCATTGTCCCCACTTTACAGAGGAGAAACTCAAGGACAGAGTGACAAAAGCCAGTGGTACGAGGGTTTTAGGAGCCAAGCCCACAAAAGGATGGGCCAAATCCTGTCTTCTTCCTTGGTCCATCCTGTGTTTCCGTTTCTCAGACTGTCCTTGTGGCAGTAGCTTGGGCTGCTAAGATCCAGACTGTCTGCTCCAAGCACTCTTAGCAGGATGCCTGTGTGTCCCATCTGCCAGCACGGCTCCTGTGTTTGGAGCTCCTTCAGGAAGACTCCTGCATCCAACTGGTTTGCTGAAGCCAAGCAGATGATGACTGTGAGAACTGGTGACAGCTAAGCCTTGCATATGTGTATGTATTCATCTGTGTGAAGGTCTGCTCCAAAGAGTAAAGTATAGCTAGAGTTTCTCCTGTGTAGTAATCACTTGAAGCGGGTTTCACACCCCACCCTGACTGAAGCCATCTTGCATCTGCCAAAACACGATAGGGACTTTTTATAGCTGTATTGTAAGACCTTTGAAAAATAAGGCTGTTAGAGCAGAATAACAGATTGGTTGTGTGTGTGTATATTGGATAGTTGCATATGGTAATCGTGTCAGGCAGTGAAAGGCCATAAAGATAAAACACTCCATAAAACAGTGCTTCCTAATATTATTTTTCTGACATTTCTGGCAGTAAACATTTGAAACTTTTATGGAGTGTTTCACTTTGTGAATCTCAAAACACATAAATTATTGTGTATTTAGGGCTTAACTCAGTTCCCAATAAAGACGACGACAAAATTTCCACTTTCTTTCTTGCACTTGTTCCAGCCCTCAAAGCGAATGTTGTCTGTTGCAAGGAGAATGGATACTAATTTGGTCCTATAAAACCACAGATTGTTTCAACTTTCCACGAATTTCTGAATGAATAGCTGATTGGATCCCATGATGCCGCTCTGAGACTCGCTGGTGTTATGAAAGAGGCGCTTGTCCAGCCGTCTGTATAGCCGTGCCGCTCCTTTGTTGCCTATAGTGCACATGCTCAGCTCCTTTTTCCTCTCTTTTTATTTTAATGCTCTGCAACAGGGCTGCACAAAGCCCAACTGGCTTTTAAAACACAACTTCATTTTGCAGCTATACGTCTGTGCCCGGTTTTCTTTTGTGCTGCCTATGGAACAAGGAGGCTGTGTGGTATCTGACACCAGGCTTTTTCCAGTGATTTATTAACTGTGTCAGAATCGCTGTTGTGAATGCTGGGAAGCTCTTGCATATTGTGACAGTTGATATTGATTATGACAGTTTGTAGACTCTAGTGCGTTGTCAGACAGTGGATTGTATTTTTGTCTCCTTACTATACATACCATGGGCTATAGATCATAGTGTTTTCTTAAGAAAAGGACCCATTGTCCTACGTTCTCCCTGGTATGAGAGAACTTCTGTAGCGTATTGTGCAACAAATAGCCAAATAGTTCAGGCACCCTATGGGACAGGCAGGCAAATGTCAATTGCTTTAGTAAAAAAAAAGTGAATAGTTTGTTCTGCTTCTGGCCTTTCAGGAGAAGGAGCCGTGCCATTGACAGAAGTGGGTAAACTAGTCTGAGGATGTAATTTATAAAAATACGGTGCATCCTCTAGCGACTGTTGGCCAGAAATCCAGAGTGCGCAGGACGAGGAGGTTGCAATGAGGAATTTGGCTACTGATTATTTTTAAAGGTTGCTTTGGGTCTTGATGGAGGCTGAAACTACACGTTCCTATAATGAGTCTGAGGAAGAGAACATAAAGTTTTCTGCAAATGGAAGAAAGTGAAAGCTAGCACGTGAACTTCTGTAAGGGGCACATCAAACAGATCACCCTGAATAATGACCTCTTCTGACTGTTTGGTTTTAGCTAGGCAGTAGGAAAGTAGCACACAGGAGAAAAGATTTTTCTATTTACCTAAAAGCTGCTTCGGTGTGGAAAAAAGTCAACAGCTGAGCTTATACAGACAACCTGATCAGGAGGAGGGAGTCAAAAGCCATTCAGTTAATTATGCTGTCGTAACTTACTGTATTGCTACTATATTATTGAAGGAAAAATCTTCAAATGATACATTCCTTTCTTTCTAAAACAAAGCAGCACTTGAGGTGTAGTGGTGATGGTGAATAGGAGAGGAGCCATTCTGATTTTTGTGTTCTTGGAAGAGCTTTTGTAAGGGACCATAATGGGTCATAAGCTTATACTCTGAGATAATAAACTTGAGGAAAGTGACCTTCAGCAATTCATGCTATTAGAATTTTGATCTCACACTGGGTTTAGATTAGTTCAAATGCGGTTTCTGCTGCAATTTTACACTGATGTGATTCAGAATCCGTTGCCACACGTACATTATGGTTTCATTGAAATAAATATAATAATGGGTTATTTATGAACTGATTACTTCTGGGATACTTTGGGTAAGACTATGGCACTGAGCTGGGACCTAGGGCAACTGGATTCAGTTTTAACCTCCACTGTGAGCCAGATATTGGCCACTCAAATGAGTTCATGTCATGAAAGACATGAACTCATCCCCATTTCTGATTGTTTATTTACACTATGAGATCTTTGAGAAGGAACATTTCCTATCAGAAGCCAGTCTTGATCTCTGCTGGGATTTCTAGATGCTTCTGTAATACAAACCATATTTTCTGTAACGTGATCTGTTTTTTTAATGAGTCCTTAATGTTAGTAAGGAGACAGAATTAAGCTAAGTGGTTTGGTTTCAGTGATGACACAACTTCCCATTCCATGATCGTGTTGAATTTGGACTAATTATAGCACTCACTGTGTCATAATTATGTTTCATAATGATAGAATGTTCTAGAGTTTGTACCTTCACAGCAGTACTGTAACCCTCGGGGTGTACTGAGATTTTACAGTGGCATCTCTCAGTCCAAGGTCAGATATTAGCCCTCTATTTATATATTTGTGGGCTTTATTTCAGAACATCCACAGCAATATCAGAAATGCTTCAAAGGAAGGATAAAATGGAAGAGTTTTTAAAAGTCTTTTTTTTACTACAGGTGTATTTTATTCAAAATTTTTTTTCTAATATTCATAAAGTATTTTGAAGAAGTTAAGTGCGAGCAATGGAGAAGTTCAAGTGTTCAAATGTAAAGACTTGTTTCCTTAGATGACTTCTATCTAAAGCTCTCATCACAATTCTTTTTCTGTGCATAGTTCTGGCTCCTTAAGCCTGAGACCGTGCCTGAAGAAGAAATTTTGGTGTTGTGCTGTGAAAAGCAGCAGCTTCCCAACGCTGGTTGTAGACTAGCAGTGACTTGTACGAAGACCCATTCAGTTGCTCTCGTGAGAGGCCCTTTTCCCTTGGCTTCTCCGTGGCCATCCTGGGGCTCTCAGGCTGTTTGTATGCTCACTAGCCCTTGCCAGTTGTTTGTCTGGGATGTTCTCCAGGTGTTCTGAGCTGTTTCTGGTCCCTCAAGACATTTTACTTTGTTTTCCTGAGTAAAGGCATTGGTAGTCACTGCAGAAGGTGCATACATTTCCCGTTCTCATCCCAGTGTCCTGAAACGCCTCACAGGTCCATTACTGGGAGACTGTGGGAGCCTCCTTACCCGTAGGTTGAAACCTGCTCTCTAATGTCATTGTTGTCTTTTTCTCTTCCCTTCAGATGGTGTCCACAGTGTCACAGCAGTGTGCACCTTGCGTGTCACCATCATCACGGATGACATGCTCACCAACAGCATCACAGTGCGGCTGGAGAACATGTCCCAGGAAAGGTTCCTTTCTCCCCTCCTGTCCCTGTTTGTGGAGGGAGTGGCAACAGTGCTCTCCACTGCCAAGGATGGCATCTTTGTTTTCAACATCCAAAATGACACGGACGTCAGCTCCAATATCCTGAATGTGACTTTCTCAGCTTTGCTCCCTGGTGGCATTCGAAACAAGTTCTTTCCCTCTGAGGACCTGCAGGAGCAGATCTACCTCAACAGGACCCTGCTGACCATGATTTCCACGCAACGGGTGCTGCCCTTCGATGACAACATCTGCTTGCGCGAGCCCTGTGAGAACTACATGAAGTGCGTCTCTGTCCTGAAGTTCGACAGTTCGGCCCCGTTCATCAGCTCCAACACTGTCCTGTTCCGTCCCATCCACCCCATCAATGGGCTGCGGTGCCGATGCCCCCCGGGCTTCACAGGTGACTACTGTGAGACGGAGATCGACCTCTGCTACTCCAACCCTTGTGGGAACAACGGGCTGTGCAGGAGCCGAGAAGGGGGCTACACTTGTGAATGCTACGAGGACTACACTGGTATGTGTTTATCTTATCTTTGACCCATGATTTATATGCTCGACCATCAGCCAGGCCAGCTCTATGTCAAGCTGAAATAGCTGACATTCTTAGTAGTCAAAGGGAGAAAAACTGGCACTGCCTCCTGGTGAGGAGAAGGCTTGTTAGTGTCGTACCTCACTTAGGGTAAGTCCTGTAGCTCTGTGCATACCTGGTGGTAGGAACTACGTCTTGCTCCAGGTAATTCAGGGAGCCCAAAAGCTGCTGAAGTGATTTGCATGATGTAAATTTCTTCTCAAAATGCATTATGTAAACTTTCTTATGTCTTGAAGAAGAAAGCTGGAATGCACCCCGTGGTTCATGATTTTACATGCTAACATCTTTCTGGCCTCTTAGCAGTCCCCTTGTACCAGGGTGTAGTGGGGGTGCATGGCCTTGGTAGGAGGTCAGCAACTCTTGGTTGTCAACAAGCGCAGAGCATGAGGATGGTTCATGGTCCCAAGAAGCTGCAGTAATACACGTTTATGGGAAATATTGCAAGTCATCTCTGGTTCGTAAATGTCCAGGTAAACTCCGGGATGACGCAGCTGCTTCAGGCCTGTCTCCAGCACCCCACTGAGGAACATACTTTGCCTCATCATGGACTTGACAGCTAATAAAGATCAAAGTACTACTACTCAAATACTCCTGAGAAGTTATGAAAGAATATTAGTGGAATGTTTTCTGGTGCTTCAGTAAAGTCACTGGAATTATTTATGTATTTGAAATTGCACACGCATTTAAGCGTTCTGCACTGACGTGCTGCCGGCTGTAATTTATACTGACAGTTCAGCAATGTCTGTTGTGACCCCTGCAAACGAGGGGTGAGGCAGAGGGGCTGTTCCCAATCCTGGCTCTTATTGCTGAAGTTATAAAAAATTGAAAACATAAATTATTTAAGTCTCCATGTGAATAAATCTAGATGATGTGTATGCCTACTGGGCTGGATCCAGCCCTCTAGCTGGAAGGATTTTTCTTCATCTTCTGTGGCTCTTGGCTCAGGACTGTAATTAAAAATGTGAGAGTGGAAGGAGCCAGGAGTCAGTGAGCAGGGACATGGCAGCAGCAATAGAACTGGGCTTTCCCCAGTGAAAGGGACGGGAGATGCTCCCCAAGGTCAGAGTGGGGCTAAGGCAACAGGAGATACAGACGAAGGAGATACAGACAAACTTTTAGCCTGACCTGTGAAACCCTAAATACAACCATGAGATGGTTGGGATATTTGGTCTATGTTGAGGAGTGATTTTCCTGCCAGGCTTCTCATGAATGACTTCCACAGTGAAATACATTATGAAGTCCATTATCCATTACATACAGCTAATGCAAAATATGTGCAGCATAGGGCGTAACAAAGTAGATTTAATGACCAGTTGATTTCATTTGACGTGTTTATGTACTATTATACTGTAAATATGAATGGTGAGACGTAGCAAAAGATACTGATATAAATAGAGTTAATTCATCCATGTTTTAGGTTTTGGAATGACATGCATTTCTACATCACATTTTGAGAATCTCTTGCTAGAAATTTTCAGAAAAAAAAGGCTAAATATACTTCAAAAATGAAAGAGAATAATCTGATATGAATAATTGATGAAGATATTTAATAATTAATGCTGTAGTCAGACATGTTACATATTTCAAGGAAAGGCACCATATTATTCATACACGAAGATTTAATCTAACTATATTTTCAGTGCATAGTTGTAGAGTTAAAAATTAACTGTCCTGCTGCCAGGATATTAAAGTAATCAGTAGTTAAGGAGTGAGCACTGCTTATAGGCTTGCCATCTTTAGGTCTCAGAGTTAACTACACTTCAATGAAACACTCGACTTTTTGAAAGGGTAGTTCAGGTCATTGGCCAGGAGAAGACACACCCATCCGTGATCAAGAAGGCCTGGAATCCCTTATCCTGCAAATTGATACAAACATTATTGAATATTTCTGGTTTGTTGCTGGATGAATGCAGTAGAAAAGCAGTAGAACGTATCTGCTCTGTGGCTGGTTTACATTGCAGTAGAGCTTTTAGGCTCCACGTTGCATGATAATGTTTTTCCATCTAACCTAACACACCCACATAGGGTGGTCATTAATTGGCTGATTTTCATCCCCTTTACAGAACGAGGTAGAAAGTGTTATTAACAAGTAATCTATTACCAGAAATACTCTATCAAGAGGCATTATTGAATCTTGTCCCAGTCTCCTTTGAGAACTGTTACTTTACCGATGATTTTTGTCCTTTCTGTAAATATGCTCATATCCATTTGTAAGTTCAGTTTATATCTATTAAATAGAATATGGTGGTTTCTGCTTGTATATAAATACTCCTTTTTTACAACAATCCAAATTTGCTATCTATTTAATATTTAAACAGCATGGGTTGGTTCCACAGCAGCAGCATGTATTGGCTTATGGAATGCAGCGACTGTAAATCAGAATGAGCAGACAATTGCTAAGGCAGGAAGGTGGGAGATTCTGGTATTACTGAAATGTTACCATGGTATTAACTCAATGTAGTGACATACTGGTATGAGATACTTAGGAATCTTTGAATTAATTGTAAAAGATGAAATAGTAATAGTCAGTGGAATATAGCCTGCGCTGAGGGCGCTCATGTTTCCGTTACCCAATTAAGAGCCTACGCAGAAAAATAATTACAAGAAAATACTAAGATCTGTCATCTCTCCGGGGAGATAGGCTGCAGCTCGATGAGAAATCACTGTGCAGTCATAACCGTCTGCTGAATATATCTAACTGGTCACCTGTTAAAAACATAGCGTTTATTTCCTGTGGAAGATAATTATGTCCTATCTTAATCGGATGGAATTTCCCCCTGTTTTTCCACCCCGCTTTGAAGCCCTTCATTTGTTTTGATGTAATTGTTAGTCATTTATACATGATGAAAGTTTCTCTGTCTTCGGGAGTCTTCTCTTACGGGCACAAGGGTAAAATGAGCTTCTACAAGGTATTTCTGAAACCTGATTACTAGGTAGTTTGGGGTGATTTGGAATTAGTTTCACTTCCTGCGATGTAAGGAGGCAAGTGAAGAAGGATGTATATTTTTTAATCATGTTTTTTCAGGATAGTGACCCCTTTAACTTCTTTTCTTTATATACAAATTAGTGTAGAGGGGTGAACAATGTACACACTTAATCATGCTATTGATGACAGGGAACTGTGTTCATGGCTAAAGGGTTAAAGGATGTAATTTAAGTTAAGCAAACCAATTTAATGAATTTGAACACTGTAGAAAACCTGTGTAATTTTCCAAGCATTATTTTGTATATCTTTGAGCGTTGCAGAAGCAGCTGAGATGATCTATTGGTGAAGTCTTGGACAGAGGTGCAATTGTCTGTACTACTCAGGGGCAAACCCTTGAAGAGCAAATGCGTCATGTCATCCACTCAGGTTTTGGAGGCATAGTTGCCTCAGTGGTTCCTGAAGGAGCTGTACTTTCAGCGCTATCCATAAATCACCACCTTTTTTGGGGTGAACTCCCGTGTGAATGCCCTGCCATGTGTGGGTGCCTCCTGCTATCGCTGGGTCCTCCTGCAGCTCTTGCCTCAGTTTGGTGCCTGTAGTCCTACTCAGCAGCTGCTATGAGTGTTCTCCTCTATGGTTCTGCTCCCAAAAAGTAATATTTAGTTACCATAGAACAAAAGGACTACAACAGAGGGGGAGAAAAAAAACAAACCAACCACAAACTCTGAAATAAGGAAGAGTTTTAATGTTCCCACAGTTCTCCTTAGCACATGGCATTCTCTCTGCCTCCTTTGCTACATAACCCCTAGCAAGGAGCAATTTCTAGGGCCAAAGATCATCAGAGAATTTCCCATATCCTCTGCATCTCTCCTTGGATTTCACTTCAGAGAGGGGAGAAATCTTAAGTGGTTGTAAATCTTCCAGTAATCAAATACAGCAATTAGAGATCTTTTATGTGTTATACCTTTTTCCTCCTAATTTTTTTTTGCGATACCATATTCACATGAGGAATCATGACATCTAACAGGGCCGCCGTGAATTCTGGCTTGATGGCATGAGAAGGTAATTATAGCTTTTTTTACAGCATTGTGCCAGAAGTCCCTATTCATATTGTTTGGTAAGTTCTCCGCATTTGGCTCAAGCAAACATAGAGCTGTAAAAGTAAATGTGAAGATTTACTTCTGTGTTATCTTTACTTATACCCATTCTTCAGATAGTAATTTCCCAGCTCGGTCTGATACCAAATTCTCATTTTTCAGGTCAGACAGATTTATTTGGGAGAATTTCAGCTTTCAAGTAGAGAAATCTGGCAGCCATGGTAGCCATAATGAGTGTTTTATCTCAGGCAAGAGGGTCTGAAATTCCACTCCCAGTTAGATTTCTGCAGCTCTGCTGGAGAGGTGGGATCACAGGTGTGTAACAGCCAAATCCAGTACCACAAATCTCAATTTGATTCCTTCAGGTTCCTTACTGCATCTTTAACTCCTTGTTTTGCTTATAAAAGGCTTTATGACAACAAGGCTGAAGAGAGATGATCCTCACAGAGTTGTGGGGCTTTACCAGCACTTTCAAACAATGACCAAGTTAATCTTTAATACAAAACACCAAACAAGAAATTCTGTTGTTCCCAAACAGGAACATTGTAGGAACATTGTCCATGTTATGGGATAGATTTGTGAGTCATGTCTCTCATACCTCATTCAAATGTTAAGGCAGTGCAATTAAGAGACAAATATTTTGGAATGTTGCTGCCTTAACAGTGTCCCTTAGTCCAGGTCTTCAAAGGTACACTACTGGATTCCAGCTGCATCTATATAATGTAGATGAAAACAGCCTAGGAAGGTCTAATACTGTAAAAAATAGTATATTCAGTTTCAAGAGTTTAAATATATTTGCAGTTATTATGGTGCTGCATGATTTGCACTATTTTCTGAATTTGAAAGCTATGTGTTTTCCCATTTGAAAAACTTCAGCAGTTGTTTTATGTGACATTTTTCTGCTGATACTTGGGTGCAGGAAAAGTCAAAGAGTGTTGGCTATCAACCTTTTAATAGCTTTGTTTGTTTCTCAGTGCCTTGGAGGAGAATACCTGATTGCCTTTCCTTGCAATATCTGTATGGCAATGCCGTGAGAAAGCTTATGTGAGGTGGTTGCACCTTGATGGTCTGAATAATGTTGGAGGTCCAGCAGTTTTTTCTCCTTTTTGACACTGCTGTACCATGCTGTGCTGTTGTTTTTGATGTTTGTAATGAAGATAAGTCTTCATAACGGCAGCACATTTTCCCTTTAATTGCTGTGGACTTGTCATTCTGTGCAGCTGAGGGAACTTTTTCACAGAAATGATCGTTTACTTGTAAGATCTTTCTTTACAATCAATACTCGTTAGTTTTGTTTACTGCACAGATGTCCCAGCACAAGTCTTTTCCATAATCTTCAACTTTCTCTTTTTCATCAGCATCAAATTTTTGTGAGGAAAGCCCTCTTCTACTTTACTGAATAAGCAGACAGCTCCATTGGTGTAGACATGGAAAGCTGTGTCCCTGTGGTTGGCAGCAGTTGTGTACAGACAGGTATCTCTGTTTCCTCCCAGCCTGCGGCCCCTTCCAAGCCCTCAGGGGCTCACAGCACTTGGGCGGCTGATGAGTAGCCCATAAGCAACGCAGTGGATGGTCCAGAAGCAGAGTTTAACTCCTCCAAACATATTTCAGAGCATGACTGGTGTAAAAGCTGGAAAAGACTATTGTTTTCTCTTTTTATGATCTTCACCACTCAACTATGTACAGTCAGACAGAGCATCTCATAAATCTTACTCTGAGCGCTTTGAAGTTTCCCTGTATGACCGTGGCATTTACCCAGGCCAAAAAGCAATGAACCCCAGATGTTGTCTCATGAACTGACTTAACACCTAGACATATAAGGAACCTATACAACCTATTCTTTGCAATTAACCATGGATAATAAGTCTTCTGTTGGCCACTGGGCAGTGCATGCTGCATTTGAAGAGCACAGCAATCAATTACAATATTTACTTTGCTTTCTCTCCTTTTACCACAGTGTTCATTTTGTGTCATGAATTCCTGAAAGTTAAGTATTAGTTTTGGATATTCAGATTAAGAGATATCACCTGGCAAAATTAGCATTTAGGGTCTCTACGTATTGTCAGAGAAGTATGACTTCTGATCTTTATAAGATGTGCTCGTACGTAACACTTGTCACCCGTGGATCACTGTGGACTCTGCAAAAGTTCGTAACAGCAAAAGAAGCTTCTGAGACACCCATTTGAGCAAAAGGGTGCTATCCCACTCACCAAAGGGATGGGAAGCTGAGACAGCATCTTAATCTCTTACAGGTCACATAAGAACAGTCAGGGACAAGTCCAGAGCAGCTGAGGCAGCTCCTTTGGGCCATTTCTGAGCTGGCCATGACTGGAAACCTGGGAGAGATCCCCATGGAAAGACATTTCTTTCCTGTTACTCTCAGCCCACTTGCACACTGCGTTTAACTTGGAGATTTATTGTGCATGTTAAAAAGGGTCCTTGCTTACTTTTTGTGGCAAGGCTTACTGTTAACACGTGTAGGGATGGGGCCAGCACACCACCATGTTATGGCTGGACCCAAGTGATGCTGGGTTGGGCCTGAGGCTATGGCCCAGAATAGCATAACTGCATGACTGCTTGATCCAGAAGGTAAGTGAAACAATAAAAACAGACAAAAGCTACATTCTTATATAACACCATCAAAAGCTGAAATCTATTAAACTTTTAAATATTTTCATGTTTCTGTGGATTATATTCCTGTTCATGTCAAGTGACAGGTGATGAATGTTAGAAACCTGGAGTTTATGTCCTTCAGCTAATCTTCAACCCAGGCTTCCTTGTCAGGATGCAAAAATCTTTTCCTAATTGGCTTACTGCAGTGTATTTGTTCACAATTCGTTCTCAAATGGTGTAAGTGGCCTGCAGCCTTCACATCAATCTGCTATGCCTTTTCCTAAACCCAAGCAAAGACTTTTTATCAAATTGCCCTTATCCTGATGTGCAGAAACTAGCTACTGTTAAAAGTTTGAAAGCTTTCCCAGCCATGTGCAAATCCTCCCTTGCCCCCCACCCCAAGATGCTGCATGTGGGCTGATCTTTGATTCAGCTGAACTGCTGCAAATGCTGCGGGTTTGGATGCCTCTTCTGGAGCCTCATGTCTCATCCTCCTTGCCTGTGGAAATACTTGCACTGATCAAAGTCCTTTGCTGTCATGTGGAAACCTAGCTCTACAGACTTATATGGTGTTTGTTCTTTTTAATTACTATTAGAATAGTTTGACAGGACTTCTGTTCTTCCTGGGTGCTCCCACAGTGGAGGTGTGATGGGTGCTTTGTAAAAGCAAGCAGCAGATCACACACCAATGTAATCACTTAGCCCTGGCTTCAGAAGCTACCTTAGAAATTCATCTTCTGTATACTTATGAATTTAGCTCTTCCAAATAGTTCAGGGGCTAGGAAATCCTCCTTAATGATTACAGCTTATCTTCTCTTCCTTCTCCTTAAGATGGCTGTTTGGCCAGCCTTTCCCTTTATTTAGTCACTCCTCTCCTTTGTCACCTGCAGAGTTTACCACTGATTATTTTACACTTTTTTCCTGTTGATGATTTCAAGCAACATGTAGCTGAAATTGAGTACCCAAAAAACCTGAGCAATAACATGTAACCACACTTAAAATTAAAATTAAATTTTTCCACCTACTCGCTATTACTGTCATTGATGCCTGTGAGATTATGTTAGACTATCGAGAGAAGGTAGGTTCTTGATTGCAGGCTGTACAGTATGATGTCAAGGAGCTTGCAGACATGAGAGGCCTGCAAGCACATGCTGTGACGTGACAGGGTTGTAGCTGTTAAACAAGTGCTGCCCCAGCTCTTCTACAGTGTAGATATTTGATATTGAGTCCTAATGGCCAGGTGTAATTGTAGGATGGCTTG
>WEIS01014345.1:0-12529 GCA_013389965.1 Todus mexicanus | reverse complement strand
CTTTTGCTGATGGTTTTCTTTGGCATTTTCTCCTTTACTGAATTGCTAAGAACGCACTATCCAACGCTGTGTTACATACGGCTGACTTCCTTGCAGATCAGTGCTTGTCTTTGCATCACCAGAAGAAATACTTGGATTTGTCACACAAGCTTTTGCTGAGAGGTTTCGTTCTGTACCTCAGTGACATGAACTTCATATCACTTGTCATTAGCGTAAGAAAACATTAGGGGGAAAATAGTGTCTGCCATTGCCTACAGGACCAACTTTTTTTTTGGTAGACGTCTATGATATAGTTGGATTTTTCTGATGATAAATACCAAACCTTACAGAAAGAGTTCTGAAGATCTGCTCCTAAAAGGGTAAGTGGTGTGTAGGGAATTACAGCACTCCTGATGTAAGGCAAAAAATGCCTTGTCTTCACACTCCCCTTTTAACCAGAAATGCATCTGAGTTGTTGCAACACCAAAGAAGGAAAATAGACCACAGTCATAGAAGCTGTAAGTAAAATAACAATACACTACTCCTCAATGCTGCATACTCCCTTCCCCTCCCAAAGTGGAAATCTTCATTTACCACAAGTTTCTCCCCCATCCGAAGGATTTTAAATGGGAAGTAGCAATAGGGGGTGTAGGAGAAGTGTGCCAAAAGACACAAGTGTCAGCTTTGGCAACTACAAGTTTATAACTGCTGGAAAATTCTGCTGAGTGTTATAGCTTAGACCTGCTCCGTTTACATCCCGTTGTGGATATATCTGTAAGACCGTGTGGTAAAAAATACCCAAACTGATGTTAACTAGTTGCTCGTATACTCGTAGCAGTCTAGCTGTGGAGACACTTAACAGTAAACAGGAGTGAACAGCTGTAGAGGAAACTTGATTATCTGTAGAAGAGGCATTTGCTGGCAGGGAAGGAGCTCTTCATGCTCTTGAACTTGAAAGTATCTGCACCAAAGCCTTCAGTTTTCTTTAGAGATCTATAAAGTAGCCCTTCTGGGCCCGTATGTGACGTGAAACCATACTTCCAGTTGTTTCCAATAAAGGCATTGAGTGCCCTCCAGCAAAAGTTTGAACTGGCAGACAAATCTCATGTCGCTGGCACTTGCTTTACTTCTCAACAAAATAATTAGTCACTCAGATACTGGCGCGATGATTATTCCAATCTGAATAAAGCAGCACAATTAATTGCCGCAGCAGTGTGTTTTGAAGGAGTAGTTTTTCCTCCTACCCTTTACCTCCTACTCTGAAGTTTGTAGGAGATCGTGTGTATATCCCAGCAAAAGTATGGTGTGTACTGATTACACTGAGGTTATTTTCTTACAGGCAGCCAGAGGGGGTTTATTTCCTTAGTACACTTCCATGACAACATAAGGACTATAGTGAAAGGAAAAAAAACCCCTTTATCTGAACTTCAGCTGGAGTCAAAGCAGTGAAAGATGCTGAGCTGTCTTGTTTTAGCCTTGTGGAGCACTTAACCGTGTGCTTAGGAGGCAAGTTGGTAAGTCCCATTGCCATCAGTGGCACTTAGACGTCCATGCTTTGCAGCATCGAGGCTGGTGCATTTCTACCTCACAGGATCAGGCCTTTGACTGCTGCAGCTCTGTCACACCTTTGGGTCTTGTCCTGCAGAGACTTTCTGTGCTGGATGTAATATGTGGTTATATTCACATGGAAAGATGTCCCCTTTCCGTAAGGCTCCTTAAGAACCAGCCCTAGCAGGCTACACCTGATTAATTTAAAAGGTGATTATCGTAATCTGTAATACTGATCTTGGACTGCAAGCATTGCAAGCACAAAGGAGAGCAGAATTTGGCCTGCAAACTGTAGTTTACAGATAATAGAGTATTAAATTGAAATGCCATTTATCAGAGAAGCCCTCAGAGACAGCTTCTGAAATCACAGTATTGGGAAGAGCAGCAGCTAGTCAAGAGCAGGTATGTGCTTCATGCTATGTATGGAGGCCTTGGCTTGTGCAAAGCACGGGGTCAAACACAGAGGTGCTGATCATTTAGTATTAGTCCTCTAACTAAGAGTTACAAATTAGCCAATACTCCATGGTTGTTGCCCTTTTTCCGAAGTAAGATATATTTACAGCTGGACACATGCACATATTAAAATACATTCTTCATTTCATTAAGGATATTCACTGTCATCTTGGAAGTGCTGAACATTGAATGCAAAACACCGAAGGAGGTGATGAAAAGGAATGTTTAATCCTAGTGTTGTTGAAGCATTTCATAGCATCTACTGTTTTAAGCGTTACAAAGGGTCAAGAGAAGAGCTCAGGATCATCTGTATGCTTAGAATTTTCTTGGCAGGATGGAGTTGACTGAACACTTTAGCTAAGCAAGGAAGCTGGGGGGGGTCAACATGAAAAATTGAAAATGACATATCTGGGCAGCCTTAATGAGACACATACAGGCATGGGTCAATGTATCAAGCTCAGAATCACATGGATCCAAACCTCAGTGAATATCGTTTGTGAGTGTGGAGCTTTAGATCAAGTTCAGTTGCAGTTTAGCAACTTTGGGAACACTATGGAATAAGACAGTTATCCAGGTTATTCTGAAAGCCTGGAGTGGGCAACGCAAACAAGGCTGCACATCGTATTAGTGTTTTCATGTAGATAAAATATGAATGTTTATGTCAATGTTTATGTGCACACTCACACATACCCCAAGTTATGTAGTCACCTCTAGAATATCAATAAGAGTTAGTCAATACCATCATTTTATTAGATCGGTTCTTGCCTTTCATTAACATATTTTTCTATAGGTTATGGTACAACAATAACAAAGATCTGTATAAATTAGCAGCAGCAGAAGAAGACATAACACTTCGGTTAATTCACTTACACCTCTTCATGCTTTGAAGAAAATAGGCAAATGATAGTGAGAACAGAGACGTAAACAGAAAGGCTGCAGCTGTTACTAATACCCACAAAATCCTCACGTTTCAGTGCCTAGTAAGATGTTACAGGCTGCTGTGGGTTTTTTTGTCATCAGTGGATTTTATAGACCATTTTAATGATGCGCAATGCTTTTACAATTAATAAGCAATTAGCTTGTTAAGGAAGTTGCACAACACTGTGGATAGTTTACTGATTTTGTAGACAAATGCGTTGTCAGACATTAGGTGTTGTAGGTCTTAGAGAGATTCCTTTGGAGATGTCCACAAATCGGTACTCGGAACAGTGACATTCACCCCATCATTGAGCGAGATTAAAAACCGAATAAACTCTGTCGGTGATTCAAAGGTGCATCTGCTATTTGAAAGGCATAGTTTAGTGTTCCATAAATTCAAGCGACATCACTCATGCAATCTTTGGAATCAATATTTGAATAAGCAATTGTCACATCTGCCACTGCAGCACTGAGTAATTGAAAGTCATTAGTTTTAAGGGGTTCCACTGGCAATGTAGAGTCAATGCGCATTCATATGTTTTCTCTGATCAATAATGTGGGCAATAGTCAATCTTCTTGGCTGATAAGCACATCTACAAGTTAAAATCAGATTATTTACTGTTAGTTTTAGTATATATGATAATCACCTTTTATGGAAAGTAGGTTCAAAGGATAATGATAGAAACATTAGAAAGAAAGACAGGTTCAATTGACATATTTGTTGCTTCTTTTGCTACGGATAAATTTTGCAGGGCACCAGCAGATCTTCCCTGAGAGACTATCAGCAATAAAACAATTACTAGAAAGAGTGGCTCTTGTGTAATTCAAAATCGAAAATAACAGCAGATGAAACAAGCAGCAAGAAACCCCATGCGGGGAAAAATGCCTTGTGTTGTTGATACACTCAAGTGTTTCCTTCATGCTCTTGCGGAGATATGTTGAATTTGGGAACACTGTTAATCAAAATGGCTAAACCCCCTCTGCAGTCCATCTGTGTGCAATCCCAGAGCAGCTCTGCCAAAGGGCAGGACAGCCAGGCTCTGCTGTGGCCTTCAGCAGGGCTCCTGGGGTGCAGAGCCCAGTGAGCCTTCCCAGCCGAGCAGCGGCTTGTGGGGCTCTTAGTGGTTTGCCCTACTCAGCAGTCCGATGTGGAAATACCTCCAGTTATTCTTGGCAGTTTGCTGTGTCCCTTGGCTGAAGCTGTAAGTCTCTGTTTTGCTTCTGATTGCTCCTCTGACTAGCCTGCCTGGGCTTCGCTGGCTGTCTTTGATCCCATTTGCAAATCCTGCTTGTTGTACATGCGCCCTGGCTCTCTGACCCTTTGCTTGGCTTTTCATCGTGCTTTCTACTTACCCTTTGGTTCAGTAGTTTTGGGTTTCCTGGCCCAAAGTGTGATCCTGCCTTCCTGTTTAAACCCTTGGCTGAGCCAAGCTCTTTTCTTGCTTTCTCTGGTTTTGGGCAGAGAGAGGTCTCCCCATGTATCTGTGCCTACTTCCAAACCCAGCTCTAGCCTGGCTCTGACCCCCAGTGCCTGATCGCCCATCTCCTGCCTGCCAGGCTTCAATATTCAGTAACATCAGCATTGGGACATAAAAAAAGATGTCTCCCTCTGACGATCATTTTGAGTTTGTTGCAGAAGTGGAGGATATGGCGTGGTACATCTGCACAGGGGTGGTTATGTCTGTGCTGTTGGCTTAAATTGTCCCCATATATAAAATGTGGCTTGCGCCTTCCTAACGCTGCTGATACTGCTGCAGTCGCTGGTTACAGATGCACATATCTCTTGTTAATAAGGGTCAGCTATAGTTTAAAGTCAGTCAGCAGCACTTTAGGGATAATATTTCCATGCGTCTTTTTAACTGAGAGATTATTTTTCATGTTGCTTTGTAATCTGAGACTTAATATAATGAGCTATAACTATATAGTATCCTATAACTCCTCCACTCTTGCACACATATACCTACGTTTTCAGTAGATCGTATAGTACCATGGGCAAGACATGCACTCAGAAAAGCAAGGAATCAGTTGGTCTCCCAAGCATGACTGGAAGCAGAGGAGTTGGCTCTTGGGAAGGCCCTTGCAGTGTGGTGGCCGTGCAGGTTGCCCTTGGCTGCCATCAGGTGACAACGACCTCTCAGGAAGATGCTCTGGCATCCACAAATACTCAGGACAGGGTGAGTTTTCTTCAAGTGAACCCTGCTTGGCTACGCTCCTTCTGCTAGCAAACTCTTCAAGTGTTTTTGATGCTCCAAGGAGCTCAGTTTATTACAGATCTTAAGATGACGTCTCTGGAAATGAGTAGTTTGGGTGCTGGACGCCTCCATTTTGATCCTTCCAGGTCCCTTCCACCTCGATATTTTCGATGATTCTATGATCTCCGGTGTTGACCACGATGGCAACTGTAGCACAGGACTGCAAACAGGACTGTGTTCGAAGCCTCGCGGAGCAGGAGGGCGGCAGCAATCTGAGGTGGTGATCTGCCACCACATGTATGACAAGAACCAATGACTGTCTGAAATGAATCATCCATAAGCTGAGGGTCTGAAGCCAAATTTGAAAGGCATAAGCTAGAGAAAAATCGTGTTCCCTGTAGACACAAATTAAGCTGTTTGGCTCTGTGTCCATGTTGTTTTTTATTTGAACAAGAGGCTGTTCTGACTCAGACTTTAATTTGTGACTGTGTTTCCAGCATTCCCCTGGTGAACACAGCACAGTGCATATAGATGGAGTCTTACTACAAAGCAGAGTGCCAACTGTAACCCAAATCCTTGCATTTAGGCTTTACATCTCATTTTCGGATGTCCACTTTCCCAAGATGGATTTTTTTTTTTAATGGAATAACTTCATAGGCTAGCTCAATAATTCTGGCATTAACTTTATCTAATGATCTTCACATGTATGCTGAGTACAGTGGTTCTGGAGAGTGGCATTTGGATTGGGTTGAAGTTAAGTAATACAAAACAATAATTTAGAACTAGAAAATCCCAGAAGTAAAGAAAAATGTAGTACTTTGAAATTTAATTCTATTACATAAAAGTAAAATGCCAGTGCTAAGTTACATTCATGAGTTACATTTACTGGATTTACCAGGATGAACTGCAATTTCATGGCCAACTTCAGAGGTGGATAAAGATGCAATTTGCAGCTCTGGTGGATTAACTGCAGTGCTTGGAAGAACTGCCATTCCAGTTGTCCCACCTACCCCTTTTCAGGTACCCATGTATCATCTGCGGTGGTTTAAAGCAACGCTCTGGGCAATAAACTGCGGCATCTGAAGTGTAACTGCATCCCGTTTGGCTGACATTAACCTCTGGCAGAAGGATGGGGTAGACACCTAGAAACACTAATGATTTAAACTGCCGCTCTTAAATCTACTAGAGCTTGACTCGCGGAGCTCTTTCATCTTCTCCTGACCTGGGGAATGCATCCAGGCTCACGTAGCATGTGGGCTGGAGCATAGAGATGCTTAGGCCTTCGCCGCGCAGCCACAGACTGGAGAGATATGAGAAGTATGTCAAGAGACAAGAATTTTGTGGATGAAATGTGCAGTAGACTTCAGATATTGATGGACTCTTTCCAAGTGACAGCAGTGGTTTTTAAATCTAATATTGTGACTGTGTATTTTTATCCACTATAAAATGCTCCAGGAAGAAAGCAGAGAGTTTTGTGCACAGCCAGCTGTATGTATTTGAAAGTGAGGTCATAATTACCCATACTTATTCCTACTGTAAAAAGTAGTTAATGCTTTATCAAGGCAAATATTTGAGCTAATCAGTCTATGAAAATACTTGTTTTATCAGCATAAACTGGGTGGAAAAAAATCTTGCTAAAAAGAAAGAAAAATTCTTTCCAGGGTTTGGTGATACTATGAATTGCCATGCTCCAGGTAGCACTTCTGGGAACTGACAGATAAGCAACCTTGGAAAACTCAAACTTAAGAAGAAATAAAAAAATTGATGGTTTGATGTGAGAACTGTTTTTATGTAATGTTAGAATTAGGTCAGATTCTTCTGTCTTTGGCTTTGCAGTACTACCAGCTTTCACACTTTTATCATGAATGATGAAATACTGATGTTTATAGAAGCTCATCCTTTAAATAAAAATCTTATCTTTTACTTCATGAAACAGATGCGTGGCTTGATGAAAAAGCTTTAAATATGACCAGTGTTTATACAAAACAAATCTAGAACCACACAACAAAACTAAGACCAGTCATACATCTTTTTGGTGATTCAGGAATTCATATCAGAGTCCTATTATTAGGTGAACAATACTAAGATACAATCATTCATTCCTGATGGTTATGTCCAGATTCTGTGATCAAACCATATTTAATAGCTGGAGCAGCTAAGCCTGGCAGTGGGTTGGGAATCTAAACGTAGGCTGAGATTTGTAGTGGAGGTGAAGGAGGAGAAAGTGGAGACGCTAAAGTACACAGCAGCCAAACCAGGTGAGCACGAGATCAAAGTCCACCTGAAGATGAGGAAATGGAGATGCCTGTGAAACACCCAACCAGTGGTGAACAGCAAGAGCAAGAATGAAGGGCAAGGCCAAAGAGAGACAACCTCAAAATTTCTGAGTTCATCTCATGATTTTGAGGGTCTTGGCGTGTGATTCTTATGGTACATGGCAATGCTGTACTTATGTGACCGGGTACGTTGTCCTCCAAGTAAATATATGTGTAAATTTTCTTATGTGACAACATTGAGCATTGCACAATAGAGTATTTCTAGGATAGCGTCCCACACAGAAACTGTGCTCTTAGAATAATGTCCCTTTTTTTGTGTTTGCCTAAGACTGCTTTTGAAACAGCCAGACATTTCTTGTGCCTAAACAGTTTTGTCTCTTCTTGTTTTCTGTATGGTATAACATGTCTGGAAGGTTGGTGTTTATCTTCTGATGATCTTGTTTTCTGTATGGTGTAACACGTCTGGAAGGTTGGTGTTTATCTTCTGATGGTCTGTTGTCAATTTTAAATCTGAATGGCACGTGCACAGCAGTTTGTCCCTGCCTGTGGCAGCAGATTGTCAAGAAGGATTATAAAGTATGGCGCTGTCTTACATGGTGAAAGCTATTCTACTGCTTAGGTGAAATTATTCGATTAGCTCAGGAAACTAATAGTTTGTAAATAATTGAAGTCTAAACTCAACCCTTCAATTGAATAAGGTTCAACATCATGAGAGATTGTATATGCTTCAGCTTGTTGCTGAGGGCTTGGAAATATACTGTATAGATATCAAAGAGCTGTCAAGCAAGATTTCTAACAGGCTGAGTGCATTGAGAAAAGAGTTAGTTAAAGTCTAAGCATGAGTGATAGTGTTTGCATAGTAAAGCAGTGATTATAGCACTGCTGGACTATAAGGATATGACTAATGTTATATCGAGCTCGTAACGCTTATGAAGCTTGCAAAAATGTACAACACAAATTATTTTTCTCTCCTGAAAATGACATTTGAAATCTACCCAGAGAAACTGAATTGGTTCCCACATGAAGCCCTGCGGGAAAAAAATACATGCCAAAGGCAGACTGGAGGGAAGCAGGAGTTGTTCGCAAACATATTGCTATGGCTCAGCTTGGCTTTCAGTACGTGCTGAAGTTGTGTGGACAGTCAGCTGCTAAAGGCCCTACTTCTTGGGTCTTCAGGGCATCCATTTGGCATTTCTGATCTGAACTGCGTGGGGATGTATCATGTCGTTTCAAACTCAACCCTCAAGCATGGGTGTGTTTCAAGTGGTGGCTGTTTGCTCTGCAATCCATGTGCCTTGGTTAAAAAATTCTGAATAATTTAAAAGAGTAACTCCTAATGAAGGTGAGTGGAAATTGGGGTCCT
This sequence comes from Todus mexicanus, assembly GCA_013389965.1. Taxonomy (NCBI): domain Eukaryota; kingdom Metazoa; phylum Chordata; class Aves; order Coraciiformes; family Todidae; genus Todus; species Todus mexicanus. The sequence goes on along the minus strand of WEIS01014345.1, from coordinate 3,800 downwards.
TATGCTCTTGGAAAGGTGGGAAGAATCTTCCCCATGGACTCGCAGCATTATTGTGCTATCTGCAGGCTAAGACACAGGCAGTGCAGCACGCACTGGCCTCCTGGGTTTCTGAGTCTTGGTGCAGATACCTGCCAGGGAAAGGGAAATTTTTGGAAAAAAATTGTTGGCAGGCTGGCCTAGGTCGAGATTCCAACTCCTGTGAGGAGTAGCAATGAGACTTGGATGGAGCTTTGAGCAACATGCTCTAGTTGCAGATGTCCCTGCCCGTGGCAGGGGGGTTGGAACTAGATGATTTTTAAGGTCCCTTCCAACCCAAACCATTCTGTGAGACCACCAACTCGAGAGGCCCCTCTCACCCTGCGCACCAAGGCCACGCCATTCAGGGTCACTGAAGAAGTGATAGGAAGCAGAGGTTTGCCCATGTTGCTCCAGTAGCCAGCCCCTGAGCTCTCCTGCAGCAGGTGGTGGGTGAGGAAGCCACAGCTGCTTCTTCTCTGAGTCACCTGCAGCTGATAAACTAATATAACCTGTGCACAGAGGGGACTCTGCAGGCTGAAAGGATCGGGCTGCAAACCCCCCCAAGAATTCTGAACTTTACTGAGACTGGAGATTGGGAGTGTGTTGGTTATTAAAATGAAGAGATCTCCCTTGGAAGTGGAGGTTGTTTTGCTACCTGGTTAAGTTCTCTAGTGGATTCCCTTTCTCTTGTGGTTTATTTGCATGACTGATGTAACTATAATTTTGGAAGGCAGGTGCAGGCACGTTGCCTGAAGACTCCAAGACTACGGAGGGGTAGGTATGATGTCGTATGACTGATTTCAGATGTATTTCTTTAATAAATGTTTGAGTTACATCAAGTACCTTGGGATCTAATCAAGCTTCTGGTGCAGTTTTCCTGAATGACATGCAAAACTATGAGATGGGAGGTAGACTATGTCCCAAAGATGTTTGTATACAAGGCATCATTAGCAAGGCTAGAGAAAATGCAATATGCAAAGCATTTATGTACCTGAATTGCCAACTATATGTGGACTTCTATAAAGAAATCACTCAGGTGATGTTGTTAGAGAACAGTTTTGAAATGCCTGGTGGATTAAGGACTTTCTTGTTTCCTCAGAGGTGCTGATTTCTTGATTTCGGATGGCTGTTGTGTAAGCCATGACTTTGAACTGTAGAATCAGGAAAGAGAGGAGAGAGAGCTTTTGCCTCCTGAATTTTGGTTTTGAAATAAGTGTAATGTAAGTCAAGAATACCTCTTCGGGATATCGCAATATCAGAGAGTCATAATATCACAGGAGTTGGGTACAGATGTTCTTGGCATGTTGCTAGTCTCAGAGTCTTCATTTTATCATGGAGCTGGAGAGTCACTGCAGAAACTTCCCAACCATCTGTATCAGAAAAAATATTTCAGATAGAGTTGTAAGTACTCAGTAGGGGTCCAGTTTTAGATAACCTTAAAACTTGACCTTTAAAAGGTGCTATTTCAAACGCCTTCAGTAATTGTGCCTCTGAAAAGCTTCATTCCCACATCTGTACAGTCCTGCAGTCTATGATCGTCTGACTTATTTTGGTGGGATTTGAAGTTTATTTACATTCATTTGTGTGTCTGACTGTCTGATTTCTGCATTTTCTTGGTAAAAGCCTGCGATAGTAAACTGCTCTTCCTTACCTCAGAGTGTTTTTGCCATATGCTCGCAACCTGGTTACCTGCCTTTGAGTAATAATTGTTCCTTAACTGTTCTGAAAACAAAGATGCTATCAAGACAGAATTGTTACTGAGGATTCATGCATACACACTTCTTGTTTTATCCTCTGCATTAGATTTATCTTTGTGTTATTCTTGTGTAAAATGAAAAATCTCTTTGGGATCGATCATCTTTTTTCTTACAATTTCTTCAACTCTTAATTAAAAATGCTAGGTGGTGATAGTAAATAAAAAGGAAAATCAATATCAACTATTTTAAGCTCATTAGTACACATTCAATTAGGTATTTTGTATTGCGGGTAAAGTATAAAAATATTTATTCAGAGCAAACATAGTTCAGTTAATAGAAGGTTTAATTTTTATTTTTTTAAATCTCAGAAAAAATGCGCACTATTTTTGCATTTATTTCCCTCCATGCCAAACATTTGTAATCCAATCTCTTCTGGAGTTAGAGCAATTCATTTCTACAGCCCCTTGTTCACTCCCCGATAAAGCCATGTACAATAGAGCCTTTCCTCCACAGCACATTTAGTGTGCCAAAAATAATGTCTACATGCAAACACAAGTGTCTTCAGAAGGATTATTTCTAATGAAAAAAATGAGCTACTGGTGCCTATTAAAACATGTTTATGGGAATGCAACCGATGCAATAAGACTTAATTTTGGTTTGAAGTTTTGGCCGGGAGCCGCACTTCTGTTTTGTGCCTGGATTGTACGTGTAGAAACAGAAGAACACAACACGGTTTTACCTCCACCCTGAGTTTCTTTCCAGTCCGGAGTAAAGATAAGACCAGCATCACTATGCCAGAGCCTTTGTGTGGCATGGTAAGGTCAAAGTAGGAGATGAAGGCTGTTAAATATCCCATTTCTGGTGCCTGGAGCATTGAGTGGGATTTGGGACAGGGCTTTAAGGCACCATTAGAGGTAGGGGAGCAGCTGCAGAGACAATGCTGGTGTGTGCAGCGTGGCTGAGACCTCCCCTGGGAGAGACTGTCTTCCCCTTACCTGCAACCTTCCTTTGGTGAGATCTCTTCTTTTGCCTCCTCTGGGAAAGGAGGAGACGTCTATGGAGAATTCAAAGGGAATGGTGAAAACCAGAATGGCACAAATAATCTTCCCTGTATGTTGTCCTTGAAATCTTATCTAAACAAACAAACCCTGTGCTGAATATCAGGAAAAATGCAGGTTAGGTAATGCATTGGAACTCTGCTTTGGAGATCTCTGTGGGTATCACAGCAGGATCAGATGCTGTGTGCCCATGTCGTAATGTACTGCCAGTGTCCAGAGAGGTATTTTTACCCAGAGCCAAGCTGCCAGGAAGTCTGAAGGAGAATACTCTTCCAAATGGTGCAGCGTTTCATCATTAATTCATACGAATCTGCACAGAAAATGAACGCTGACCCTGCTCTGAGGGCCTTGCATTGAGTTTTCTGACAAGAATGAATTACCTGGCACACAAACAGAAAATACACAAATGGTTGTTTGGAAAAGGTGTTGGACATAGTTTAAAATAAGCAATTAGTTTTCAGGAACAGACAGCAGCGATAGGAAAGGTTGTTGCCCCCCCACCCTACATATCAGTGATATATTCCAAACACTGTAAGTAAGCAGGAGGCTCTATTCTACTCAACAAAGAGAGAATGAGTAACTTGATATATAGAGGAATGGACAAGTGTCTCAGAAGGTGGCTTCTAATCATTCATAAACACTTTATAACCTGCATAATGCGAGGACTATGAGTATGGACCTTAATAGCTGCTCTTGGAAGCCGGTGCATGATGCCAGAGCCCAGCTGTGTGGTGCTCACTGATAGTGAAGATGAATGTCAATGAGTTACCCGCTCCACAATCTGATCTGGGCAGGACTTCAGCCGGCAGCTGCCTGTGAAGAATGATCTGCTCATATTGGGCCAGTCCATGGCACTGGAGCCTTTTATACCCTGCGTATAATGCCTATAAATTAATATAACTGCTACCATATAAGAAATCACTTTGAACCCAAGCTATGGCATTCAAGAAAGGCCAAATTTGAATAGCGCGCATAATCAGCTTGGTCGCTTAATTAGTTAATGCTGATACAACGGAAGATGCAGTGG
>WEIS01014339.1:2601-13902 GCA_013389965.1 Todus mexicanus | reverse complement strand
TTTTTTGTAAGGATGAAGGGTTAGATTTGCTCACTTGTTAATTTTTTAGACCCTTGGATGGACTTAATCCAAAACCCAGTGATGATAGTTTGACCAGGTTATGAAAACCTTTTCTCCAAGAGCCACTTCTGAGTTTCATTCCAGCTTTATTGAAAAGCCGCTTCTTAACATTTCAAATGGCAAAGATTTTCAGCATTTAAAGACCGATATTTTGAAGTTTGGGGACTTAAAGAATGGTACTTTTTTGGTTCTGATTGTTTTCTGTGAGTGTAAGTTGCAGCAGGCTAAAGGTTTGCTCCTTCTCACAAGCATGGGATGCTTCACTTCATTAAAGCTAATGACCTTTCATTGTGCTGAATGCCATTGATCCTGCATTTCATTATTTTGATGCAGCAGAGCTCAGCCAGCCGATGTCAGAGCAGTTGCTACGTCCAGTGGTGCAAGTTCCCTACCTCAGATAGAAGTAACTTGGTACCCAGCAGAGTATTTAAGTGAAATTAGCTTTAAGCTGACGACATTCAAAACGCATTCTGAAATTCTGAGTATTATCAGATGGCCTTTTGAGAAAGAAATGAAAGCATGTGAAGTTCCTCCGCCTGTAGGAAAGGTACTGAAGGGCTTGTGCGCTGAAGCTCCTGACCGCTGCCGCAGTGTTGGTGCTCCTCTGGGTCAGGGAGAGAACAGCCTCTTCACGTCTGGAAACTGCCCCTTCTGCATGCAAATATTAGGATGTAGTTTCTTTTTTCTGCAGGTATGAACGCTCGCTTGCTGAATGCTGGGTATTGCCCTCAGCAAAGACCCATACCCTGCGTTCAGTGGCTCTCTACCCCGTCACTGTTCAGGCCGGTCGAGGAGTGAGATCTCTGGATGATCCCTTCACATAATTCAGGAGGCTTTGCCGGTGCTGAAGCGCGCCATACTGGTGTAAAAGGTGGCAGGGAGTGTTTTGGGTGAGCGACGAATGAGGCCTTTTCTAACCAGTTACGCTGACGTGAATCTCTCCGCAACAAATTTGCATCGTTAAAACACCTTTGGAAAAATGTGTCACGCGTATAATTAAATACCTGTTTTGCGAACTCTTAATTTAATTAATGCAAAGTAAAGATGGCAGCACAAATTAATTTAGGTGGAAATGGCTTTTCTCTCCGAGGGTTGAAGGGAGGTTTTCTGGAGGCATTGTACCAGATGCCCTCAGAAATGTGCAGGTCGACTCCAGGACGGCTTGACGCAGTTTTTTTGACGGCGGTGGCCATGACATCCTCGCAGCAGTATATACACCACACCTCAGCTCACTTTTTTCCCCTCATGAGAGCAAAGAAAGGAGTGCAGCTAGAAGACTGTTTCTTTGGGAGGCCAGTGTAGCTACTTTTCAGCTCTACCCTGAGAGGTATTTGGTAGCGACCGCGGTAAATCCAGGTTCAGGCAAGTGAGTGAAAAGAGATTCATAGAACAGAAGCTCTTTCTATGTCTCCCCTTGGTTTTTCCTTCTGTATCTTGATCCCTTTCACTCAGTTGGTGCCCGTGTTTTCTTCTCTTTGATATGACTTTCCTGTAACTGCTCATCCGCTTTAAATATTCATTCCTCTTAACTTTCTTTAAAGACTTCCTTGTAGATGATCTTCTTTTGGTTTGACCTCTTTCCTAACCCTGTGTATTCTTTTTTCTTTTCTCTCCCCTGCTTTTTTGATCTCTTTCTCTCTGCCGCTTAGGCTTTTTCTCTTCCCCTTTCCATCTTGCTTGGGATAAAACTGGAGCACAGACTGTGTTCGCTGTGCAAGTGCAGGTGAGTTGTCAGCCCGACGCTGTAGGAAGTGGGAAATCTGTTGTTGCTTCCTGGAGACCCATCTGAGCACCAGAAGAACTAAAAAAAGAGAATCTTCCAATCTTCCTAAAATGCTGGTTGTTGCTTTAGCAGTTATGTTTCAACTTAAGTAAAAACAAATGGCTGTATGAATGAAGGAAGCTGCTGTGTGCTGCAGGATGGAGTCCGGCCGGTCCTGCCACCGCTGCAATTTCAGCATCAGCTTTTTCTGCCTGATATTTTCTTTAAGAGGGAGAAACGAACCTCATCTATCAGGGCAGGGTACTTTGGTACCGAGACTGAGTAAAGGGCTGGTGTGGATGGGAGTGGGCTGTGGGTGGTGGGTGGGAGCCTGCAGGTCTCCTGTGGCAGGGCTGGCTGAGATGGGCTGCTCTGGGCTGGTGGTGCTCCGGGAAGGGAGGATGTGTTGGCTCGGCCAGGCGCTTTGGGACTGGTGCTGTGCCCTCACCAGGCACCAATCTCAAACTGGTGTTGGGTGGCACTGGAAGGGAGCAGGATCCTGCAGCAGGGACTGGGTTTGGGGAGGATTTCTGGCTTGGAGCTCCCTGTGGCACTGCCTGGTGCTGGTGCTCCACTGAGGCTTTGTGGGGTGACTTTCCTCTGTACACCGTCAGAGGAGATGAATGGGAATATGAAGCTGATTTTGTCTACCTTTGGTAGCCTGAACACTGCTGGTGTCCTGTCCAGCGCTGACCTTTAGCATCATTCAGCCTTTGCTTTTGACAGTACCTTTTGTGTTCACTCCCTGAAAAACGGGGTGTGTTTGGCAGGAAACATGTTTACACCTTGCACAGTTGTCATCTTTGCTCTTCCTTTGCCCCTTTCACTGGAGCTGCGGTAGCTGCAACTGCAGAATGTCCTTTCATTCCCCGACATCCTCAGCGTGGGACGTGACTGCAATAGAGCTGCTGGGGAGAGGACGCAGGGGGTGAGACCCACTGAGAAACATTAGCCAGATGTGGACAGCTCAAGGAGGAGATGATATAGTTCAGCTTTGGAAAGACTCAAGTGCAGCGAGTTATTATTTCTACTGCTCTTTTTTTAGCTCTTCTTTTTAGGGTTTACAAAACAGCCCGGCGCGTACAGATGCACTAAAGCACCTCGGTAACTACGGGAGAGTCCCCTCTCCGTTACCATTCACAGGCTACTCGCTTGCCAGGCTTGTTCTTTCAGCCCTTCTGCAGGGATATATAGATATATATATTTGGTGGTCGTCTTGTTGAGCTGAGGAGTTGGTGGGCATTTTCAGACCACTAAAATTGTGAGTGGCTTTTTGGGGGTGACCCGAGCGGTTCGTCAGCTGGTGGGTTCCTGCTGCAGCAGAGGAATGCGGGGAAGCCAAGGCGAGGGGAGGTGCTAGGACAGGAGGATTTGCAAAGCTGCTGTTGCAAGCGTTGTGCTCAGCCTGCTCTCTGGTGGTAGCTGCTGTAGCAGAGATGACCTTTGATAAAACGTGAAGCGGTTGGTTTGATTTGGATAGTTGTGGTTGCTCACCTTCATACAGGTACGGTTCACAGCAGAGTCATCACCTCAACTACTCTTGCTTTTGTTACCTTACCCTGTGCAAAATTTGCAGGTTAAAAATCTAATCACAGCAGCTTGAGGACAAGAAGTGCCAACAAAGCCTCCTTCCCAGCAGCTCTCCCCAGTGCAGAGTCTGATAAGGGCTGAGCTTGATTGCTCTTTTCTCTCAGATTAGGGAAACTTGTAGGAGAGCAGTCAGAAGAAGCACCTGCTGGCACGAAACATGGAAGAAATAAACCACTTTGGGATCTTCAGTTAAAGTTGGCAGAAAACAGCCAGCAGGTTCCAGAACACTTGCCAGGATTGAGATACAAAGAGACACTTGAAGACCTCTTGATCCTGGTGTCCTACTGCCTCAGATGGGCTCCAGCCCATGGCATCCAGGGCAGGCAGGAGAGCTGTGGCGGAGGTGGAGCATCGCTGCCGTGCTCTGGTCTGCGCTGGTGAACGTTTAGATCAGCTGGTGGCAACATGCAAACTGTTTGGTTGTGAGGAAGGAAGCGCATGGTAAGTTGTTTGAAGGAGACAAGGCAGTCGTGCTTGTCTGGGAGAGAAGGCTGTGATGAGTGCCTCTGCTTTTCAGTCGTGGAAACAGCTGAGGGATGTTTGCTGTCACAGGAGTGGTGGGCTTTGATGATTTTAGCTGGAAAAAAAAGGAAGAACAAGTTTTGGAGAAGGTAGTCAGGACTTTGTCTTGTCTCCTAGTAAAAGCTCAACCCCATTCATATTTCATAAGGAAACTGACAGTGGTTGGATGCATCTTCCACCAGTATTTTGTTGCTGTATTTTTTACCAGAGTTTGTTTTAGCAATACCTGAGGGCTGTGACAGTCCTACACATGGTTTCTTTGTGCTGGAGACGCCTTCAGGACTGAAGCGCCTGTAGGAAAGAGCATGCAGGTGCAACCACTTGCTGTTGAGGATGGAGCCAGCTGATGCGGCCTTTCCTTGTGTGGGACCTAATGAGGCAGCTTGGAGACTCCAGAGCAAGCAGGCACCTTCTGTTCTAATCCAGTGTCCATCCCTTTAACAGTGGAGGTGGGACATCATTTTCACATTTTCTGTAACTCTGTATTTCTTGTGGCTAGTAAAAGTATTCATTTTGCCCAGGAACATGACATAAGCTGTGTCTGAACCCCAGCAGTTATGACTGACGTTTAAAGGCAATTTAAGCAGATTTGGGCTTCTTTTTTTTTCCCACGTGAACTGCTGTGGTCTTGTCAAGACAACTTAGGAGCAGCGACCGTGTGCAAGTATTGTCTCCCTGTAATTAGAAGTTAAGAGATGACAGCAAATGAGCTGGGGATTGTAATTAAAAAACAGGGTAATTCTTTGTGCGTAGTGAAAACTAAGGAAGAAAACCTCGTGGTGTGAGGCACCTGTCGGCGTTAGATGCAAATAAGAGATAATGTGTCTTGCAGTGAAAGACGTTTGGACTGTGTGTATTTTGCCGAGCTCGGGAGCGGTTCCTCCTGTTCTACAGAAGCTGAGGTTTTTGTTCCGTCGGTCCTGATGCTCTTTTAGAAAGCTTTTACCTCCCTGCTCCCTGAGGTCTGACATGGAAGAGAAAAGCTTCAATAGGCACAGGCTGCTCAATGGGCCCTGTCTTTTCAGAGCATCGCTCGCTCCTCTCCGTTCCCAATTAGAAAGTGTGTTAAACTTAGCTTTTGTTTGAAGCCGCCAATGCTATGGTATTTAACGTGAAAGGAATGTGCTCCTCACCTTTCCTCTCTCTTTTGTCACAGGGTCAGCATTCTTCAGGGGAGGACATGGAGATCTCTGACGACGAGACCAACCCTGCGCCCATCACCAGCGCAGAATGTGCCAAAACCATTGTGGTGAACTCCTCCGTCAGCAACTCAGCCGTGATGGCCCCCTCCATCCCCCCCTTGCCACCGCCAGGATTCCCTCCTCTTCCTCCTCCGCCGCCTCCACAGCCAGGCTTCCCGATGCCTCCGCCGCTACCTCCGCCACCTCCCCCCACTCACCCTGCCGTCACCGTCCCCCCACCTCCGCTCCCTGCCCCTCCGGGGGTCCCTCCGCCTCATATCTTACCTCCGCTTCCTCCGTTCCATCCTGGCATGTTCCCCGTCATGCAAGTGGATATGATAAGTGTCTTGGGCAACCAGTGGGGTGGCATGCCCATGTCCTTCCAGATGCAAACTCAGATGCTGAGCCGCATGATGCAGGCACAAAACACGTACCAGTACCCACCTTTCATGACGGGCCGGATGCAGTTTGTGAATCTGCCACCCTACCGCCCTTTCTCGATGGGAGCAGCTCTTGGGCGTGGACAGCAGTGGCCACCACTGCCCAAGTTTGACCCCTCGGTTCCACCACCGGGTTACGAGCCGAAGAAGGAAGATCCTCACAAAGCCACTGTGGATGGAGTCCTCCTGGTCATAGTGAAGGAACTAAAGGCTATCATGAAACGGGACCTGAACAGGAAGATGGTTGAAGTGGTAGCGTTTCGGGCATTCGATGACTGGTGGGACAAGAAGGAACGTCTGGCAAAGGTAGGCTTTCACATACTCTCTGCTGGATCCTGGGGAGAACGGGTCAGAGTGCTTGTGGCCAGGGCGTGGGTAAGCAGGGGTCTGGAAATGACTTTGAAAAGACACCCACAGCCCTAAAATTTTACGGTAACTAAGACAGAAGCAAAAAAATAAAGCCATGGAATGAGTTCGCTGTGAGAAACCGCATTGCTTGAGGCGGCTGAAATGAAGTGGGAGGCGTGCTGCCTGTCCCCGGCCCTCCCCTGGCTCCAGGCGTCCCCGCGGGGCTGGTCTTCGTGCTGAGGCAGGAGTGTGTGCTGGGAGCAGCAGACCTCAGCCTGCAAATATCTGGAAGGTGCTTAATCACTGCAGGCACCTGCCTGGGGACAGCTTAGCGCCTGGGTGTTAAGCCTGGCTTATTTCCATGCTGTCACTCTGTGTACGCAGGCTTTTCGTGCTGCTTTGCTATCAGAACAAACGCTGGCTGGGAGTTTTACTCCTTCCTAGTCACTGGTGGAGGTACCCGATGCAGAATTCTCTCTGAACACTTGTGGAGCTATAACTGCTCACCCAGGAGTGAGCTGCTGCTGTCTCACGCCATCCTGCGGAGCCGAATGTGGGCCTGACGAAGAAGGGTTTAGTTCTCAGCGTCATCGTTGTGCTCTGGGGTGGATCTCCTCCTTGTCCCCTCCAGCTCTGGGGCCACCTCAGGGCAGGCCTTTCTCTGCAGGGATCTCAGCACAGCCCACACCTTGTGAAAGTCTCAGAGCACATGTTCATCTTTCTTGTGGTGGTGGTCTAGGCTGCTGCTGGCTGCCTCCAGGAGGGGGTTTGCAGGAGGACATGACCCCGAGATCAGGAGAGAAACATGCAAGGGCTTATGAGGAAGCTGAACTTTAGCTCCAAAAAACCTAAAGCTGGATGCAACAGGAATGTTTAAAACCTCCAAGCTGCTATTGTGTGTCCCCTACTTTGTGTGATGAGACCTATCAGTATTTCCAGTTCCTTGCATGTACCCAGCAGCAATTAACTCAAAAGCTGAACATTGGCCAAATACACGAGGAGTTCCAGGGATTAGTTAAGAAAACAGCTTCATGTTGAATCGTCTGATCCTTCCTCAGCCAATTTAAAGTGTACTGCAGCCAGCAAACAGCTCTGATCTAATATGCGGTGGGTTTGTCACTACCAAAAAAACCCACTAACGCTATAGAAAGGTTCCTGCAAGCCTCAAAATTACTGTTACAGTGAAATATTGTAAAAAAACCCCAAACCGAACCACAGCCTGATCCGTGTTCTGTTTCAGACGCCGGCTTTCAGAGCAGAGCAGTATCTTTGCCACCTGCTTTTGTAAGGCAGTTACGTGTAAACTCTGGAGCCTGGGAGAGCTGCTTGGCTTTCCAGAGAGGTTGGTAATGCTGCTGCTTAACAGCTGGTTTATGACAGTGTAATTTGCTCTGGCTTGGAGTTGGCTGGCGTGATGTGCGGTGAGAAACACGGTCCCTCTGCTCCTGACTAATGCTCTGAGCTTCTGCCTCCTAGCAGCGAGCGTGTGCTGACAGTTTTGGAGGAGGCCTCTGAGTTTCCAGGGCAGTGAGGGAGACAGATCCAGCAAGCACTTGCAAAAGCAGCAGCTGAAGTGCTCCAGAAATTGTTTTAAACCAAACATCCTCAGTGCAGAAGCAAGTCGAGGCAGGTCTTCAGCAGCTGCTCGGGCTCTTTTATATCCTGAGCTGTAGTTGGTTTTAGCACGTTCTTCCCTCACCTGGAGTTTGCAGCCTGCTCTGGGAAGGGGAGCCGGCTGTACCGCAGCAGCTCGCCACAGTCCTTGCCACAGGTTATGTTGGATACGAGCAGCCTCATTGGAAATACAAAATAGCTCCTTGGAAAAGCCCTTGTGCTTTCTGTCAGGAACAGAAATGCCAGAACCATTGCTGCTTCAGGACACTGCTGGGAGAAGCTGCTGCCAGGCCGCGTGGTACTGCCACACACAGGAAAACCTCAGGCATCCCCATTTCCTCCCTCCTAATGGTTTTAATTGGAACTCCTTGTATTTTTCCTTGCTGCTTGTCAGTAGTGAAGGAAATTATCTTTGAAAGTATAAATAAGACAACATATGTGCTTGTTTACATCTTTTTTTTTTTTTTCTTCAGAAATAAACGAGGCAGATTTGTAGGGAGAGATATCTTTTAATATCTCCTATCCTTGGGCCATCAGCCGCAGCAGCCCTCCTGTTATTTCACAGGGGAGATCAAAGCTCATCTTTGGAAGTGCATGAGCTCCACCATATGCCAGTTCCTGCAGTAGGTGTGTCCCTCTTCGATCAGAGGTTTTGTGGGTCCACTATCTCCCTGACCTTCCCAAGCATAAGAGCAGGAAGTCTCAAGCGTTTCTTTTTTTCCCCCTGACTGCCGATGTTCAGGTTTCATAGGACAGCAGATATTATCTCCACAATGCTGCTAGCAGCCCCTGAACCTTCAACAACACATGAGAAGGCAACACATTTGTCACCTCCTGTGCTTCAGTTTCTCTCTTCTTCTCTCTTTTTCTGGCTGCTATATTCTGCCGAGAAGTATCGCGCCATAGGTAGAGGGTGGGAAAGCTGAAAGGTAAAGCTGGTGTCCTAGGTCAGGCAGGATGGGGTGAAAGCGAAGGAGCACGTTGCTGGGGAAGGCTGCGCGTGCTCCGGACCTTGTCCGTCTGAGCTAGGGGAAAGCTTTTCCCTGTTCCTGCATCTACTGATGGGTTTAGATTTGAAAGCCTGAGTAAGATGCATTAAGCAGAGTGCCAGGAATAACCAGCCATCCCTGGCCACGACGTGCTGCCGCCTGTGTTCTCTGCTGGATATTCCCATTAGTCTTGTCCCTTGTTAGCAGGAGAGCTGAGCTTACGCTTCCTCTTTGGTGATTACAGGCAGCTTCAGCAAATTAGCTCTGCTAATGTCCGTAAGAGAAACTGACTTTTAGGTGGTATTACACCACTGGCTGATGCACATGAACATTGCCTCCAGTGCCCTTCGCTGATGCAGAGCATGCCATGCCACCGAGCGTGATGCTCTCCCCTGCTCGTCTGCCTCTTCATGCCTCCAGAGGTTTGAATTCCTGCTCTTCCTTCACGCCTCAGCTCCAGCGTAAAGGAGTTTGTTGTGGCTGAGCAGAGATGTGGCTGTGTGACTAGTTACCAAGTTTTGTAAACTTTGAGGTGTTTTGCCTAAATATTTTGATTTTCCCGTTTCCCAGGGCTGGAGCCTCCTGACAGTCTTTGTGGACTTGGGCTGTGGTCGCTAAGTGAACACAGGAGTTTTGGGGGTCGGGATGTATCCCAGCTCCTTCCCTTCCCTTTAGAGTTCAGGACCTTTGTACAGCAGCTGCTCCTTGGCACTTGGTAGCTCCTGTCTGGATGGAGGAATGTGTTCCCTTGGGCTATCGAGTCCTGGGTTCATGTTTGCACCTTTTCTTCCCCTTTCATCTCTTCTTTTTTACAGCCTTTGCTTCTAGCATGTGTGGTGGATTTGGGCTGTTTGGAAGGTGGTCGCTGTGGTCCCCCCACTGGGCACTTTAGAGACCTGGACTGACCCATGGGGACTGATGGGTCTGGTCATTTCCCATGTCCTTTCCTGTGAAGAACTTTGGTCCGTGTTAAGCTGCCTGTGAAGGATGTTGAGATCATGTTTTAAAACACAGAGTGACAAAAGCAGGAGTGTCTCTTCTGCCGCCTGCCAGCGTGATGGCTCCAAGTGCAAGATCACTTAGTGTCTCATGCTAAGCCACTGTTCTGGGAGTCCCAGCAATTTTGCCATAATCAGTTTTAATGCCTTGTGCTGAGAAAAGAACTTGTTAAAAAGCAAAGGAGAGAAGGCTTCTCGGAGATGGGAAGGTCTCATTATCAAGAAGAACTCTTTCACCTTCTCCCTTTGAAGCGTCTGTGGCCATGTGGTGCATCTTCAGATTGCCTTCAGAGAAACTGATGCCTGGGCAAGGCAGCGATGTTCCACCAACCTCAGCTGGCTAAATGGTTTCCAGAGCTTGTGTGCTGCCTGGGAGACTTTCCCTATTAAGTGTGCTTTCTGTCTTGCAGGCGTCTCTCACTCCAGTGAAGTCTGGAGGAGAAGTGGAGGAAAAACCAAAGCCGAAGGATCGAATCACATCTTGTCTTTTGGAGAACTGGAACAAAGGAGAGGGCCTGGGATACGAGGGAATCGGCTTGGGCATTGGGTTACGAGGGGCCATCCGGTTGCCGTCCTTCAAGGTAAAAACAAAGATCTGTCCTCATTTTGCTAACATTCCCTAAAGGAGGCCAGACCTCGGTCTCTCTTTCTGTTCTGCTACATCTCAAGACATACGGATTTGTCGAGTTTTCTTTGTCATCGTCAAAGAACCTGGTGATGACATGACCCTGCTGGTACCCAGAGTGTTTTGATGCAAATTGAAGGGGTAGAATTTCATTCACAGTGAAGTTCTGTTTGCAAGCAAATAAAGGGATCAAGAGCTGGTGGAAGTGGCTCTTGGTTTCTGGGTGTATGTCACCATGGCAAAGTAGAACAGTAGCAATTTGCTTAAGAAGTTGATTTCTGCTGTTTCTAAACTTTTAGAAATGCTAATCGTGTCTTTTGTTCAGGTGAAAAGAAAGGAACCACCTGAAGCTGCCTCAGCGGGAGATCAGAAGAGAATCCGGCCTTCTACTTCTGTCGATGATGAAGATGAAGGTTTGCAAAGCCCATTTGTTTGAAGCAGGAGAGCAGATGCAAACCACATGCAAGCTGAATTCTTTTAAACTTCACAGCAGTGTGCTCACTTACAGTTAGACACGGAGTCAAGGATCTGAGCCAAACCCCTGCTTCTCCCAAAACTCGGATCAGCTGGGAGATGTCTCCTCTGGATTCAGTTATCTAAAATTCACTGGCGGGAAATTTCAGACCCGCATTTTATGGATAACTCATAGGCTATTTTAGTTCTGCTGATGCAGAGCTGGTCACCCAGTAGAGGGAGCTCAGATGAGTCAATGGACTGTTCCCAGGGGCGTGCTTGCAGCTCCCTGGGTATGTTTTATGAGAAAGCACGTAAGAGACAGATTGCTCTGCCTTTGATTTTTAAAAATGAAGCAGACTTATTTGCCAGAAAAATCTGTTTGAAAATATTTTAACGCCTTTTCCTGGAAGCAAGGAAATGTAGAGATAAGACAAAGCTTTGTATACCCTTTGCTTTGTGTAAAAAGGCAGATTCAAGTTAATTTGCCATAAAGCTGATTCAACCTAACAACTGGTTTTGAAGCCGAAGTGCAGAAGCGCTTTAAAAGACGTTAAATTCAGCTCACCTATTCTCACCTCAGTCGTGCTGTGTCTCCTAGCTGCTATGGCAAGAATTTATCACCTTTAGCCTCCCACATTTGCAATCCTTGACATTTCAACACCCTGCACCCATCTCACCCTCACTTGCACAGTGAAATTAGTAAGCCCCTGTAAGCC
>WEIS01014329.1:0-10543 GCA_013389965.1 Todus mexicanus | reverse complement strand
GAGCCTGTGCCTCGGGGGGTGTTTTGCTATTGCACAGGGAAGACGAGCCACTACAAATTAGAAATTAAAAACTGCTTGACTTGTGGCGTCAGGTGACCCCTCCTGCAGCCGGGCAGAAACAGGCTGGGCTGGCGGCCCCAGTGCCGCCTGGCTCATGGCAAAGGCAGTGCTGGCTCTGCTCTGCCAGCCTCTCTTGCTGCGGTGCTGGGCTTGTCCAGTGCCCACCCAGGATGCTGGCGTGTCCTCCAGACGCGTGCGTGGCTGTGTCTGTAACACACGGCTTTCTTGGGAGGCCACGCAAGCTTCCCTTCCCACCAGCTGACATCGGTGTCCTCCCCTCGCTCACTTTGGTTTTGCACTGTCACACCACTTCGGGGTTGTGTTTGTTTTGGGGTTTTTTTAAAGTAAACATGACAAGTGCGTCCCAAAACATGTGTTGGAGCCGCACTTTGTGCGAGCTCCCACCTGTCGCTCCGCGGCGTGGACCCGCCGGCCCCGGCCTCCGGCTGCGCACCCGGCTGGCTCTGCAGGGCCGCGGTTAGCCCGCGGGGACAGGGGTGGTTATTTGGGTAGGAAGCTTTTATTGTGCCTTAGCACACACTTGCCGGGTAAAACAAACGTGATGTGTCAGCCTTTATTTGCCCACGACACTTCTCCTTCGCTACGCTCGCTTGCTGCAACTTGTCCTTTGTTAAAGGCTTTTAACTCTCCCTTTTCCTCCCGATACCAAATATATCGCCTGATTCTCTTTTTTTGCCACTGAAATCTGAATTACTTATTGACAGATCATCACTGTAGTAACTCGTAAACCATAAACTTGGCTGGCTTTGTTTATTTCTCTGCTGCTGAACCACTTGCTCATTACATCCTTTTCTCCCCTCATTTGCCCGAGCAGTAAGAAACTTTATTAATCAAGCTTGTCTTCATTTTGGCACGGTTTGGTTACTTCTGTATCTAGCCTCTATTTTAAATTTGTCCTCCTCTCTTGCCGTGCGTGCCACAGTAAAATTGTGGATTGTGCTTTGCTAACGTACCCCCTTTGCTGACCTCCAGAGCCGGGCCCCTTCGCCAGAGAGCAGCGCAGCCCCCGTTGCCTGGGCAGCGAGTACTGCCTGGGGTGGGAGATGGCCAGCAGGGAAATCGCGTCCGTTCGATGTCTCTCCCCACTTCGGTGGCTCCTGCACAGCGCCCTGACGGCCTGAGCGCCGCGTTGCGCGAGAGCCAACAGAAGTGTGGCCGTTGTGCTGCTCTCCGCACTTGGGCAGTTGGAGGAGAAGCTGGGATGTGGTTTAATCAGGTCAGGGTTTAGCTTTAGTCATTAGCTGGAGTTGCCTGGGGCGAGAGGAGCCGGTGCAGCAGATCCTGCTGGGCTCGTGAGGGGTTTGCTGTGGCGGGGTGGCCCCGCACCCCTTGGGGACACCTGGGCAGTTCAACCCTCCTCGTCCGGCTGCTCCAGGCCATGGCAGAGCCCGTCCCCTGCCCCGCGAGCTGAGCTCCGCTCCCAGGCCCTCCCCGCACAGCCTCTCCGGCCCGGCGCTCAGCTCCCCTCCCACTACTCTCTCTCGCTTGGCTTTTTTTGTCCAGAAGTGACTAAGCTTCCTGTTATTCCACTCTGTCAGTTTTTCCCCAATGCCAGTGTGTGTTGAGCAACATTTACTTGCCAGCAGCTTCCTCTGCTGCTGTCCCGCTCCGGCTCCGCTGCCTTCCCAAACGCCTTTCACCAGCCCCGCTTTGATGCTGGCAGCTCTCACGGGTGTTGGCGTTCGCTCGCTGGGCTCGTATCCACCTAACCCCGCGTTCGTAAAGACCAGCGAACCCCAGAGAGCTTTAAGCGGGTGCTGCAGGAGGGCGCTGGGAGCCGGTGCGCAGCCTGCGGGAGGGAACGTTGCGCTTTGGTTCTTCCTTTAAGCAGAGGTGTGGGTGCAGCCAGGGTGGCACCAGCAAGGTGCTCTCAGCTCTCCAGAGCCGATAGGTGCTGCCTGTGCGTGTGAAGGAAGTTTCTGCCTTGCTGGAAACCATGGGCACATTTTGAATTAGAAAGGCTTTTCCCTGGTTGGCTAGAAGTCGAACATTCCTTCTTGAGCATGACCAGCAGGACTAGGGCAGGGCGGGTGTGCCCAGCACGGCTGGCAGCGTGGGCAGCGGCTGGAAGAGTTTCTTGTAGACCCTCGAAGGCACGAGGACCTTTCCTAGTCCCTCAGGGCAGCCACCGAGGCCCCGATCCAGCACCCTGCAGGGCTCGTGAGCCCAGCAGCAAACGGCCACGGATACTCGGAGCTGATGGTGTAAAAATAACCCATCAAGAGGAATAAACAAGTTATTTTTGTGTGTTAGGGGTGGCCACGCGTAAGTGACTCAGGGCCTGGCCTTGCTCTGCAACCCAGGGCTTAACTCAGGCATCCTGAGCTTCTAGAAACAACTTGAGGCGTTTCTGCTGGGTTTAGTGGGGCGTGTGGGTGGCACACCAGGCGTCAGGGCTGTTCCTACTCCGTGGGTGCGTCTAGGCTGGCGGTCCGTGCACTGGCCGTGCCGCTGCAGGGTTCCTTCATTCCTCTTCAGCTGCTGATTAAGTCTTGCAGAATTTGATTGCCATTAATAACTTGTTAAGCGCAGTAACGTCAAGCTGCGGGAGACTTTGTAGTTGTGTAATTGCAGCGCGGGCAGCGTGGTGAGCTGTGGTGAGGAGCCGTGCTTCACGCTGACCCTTGGACAGCTGGCCCTGTCCTGCGCCCGTGCGTGATTGCGCGTTAATTAATGACCGCTTTGTTCAGCGCGCTTCTGCTTACAGCGGCCTCCGACGGCTCCAGCTCCATCAGCGCAGTAAATAACAACGAGATGCAGGCGCTTCTTGGCTTGCTTGGATACACAACCAGCTGTTGGCTCCGGATTCTTCCTGCGCCCGTCGCAGGGATGGAGATGAATGAGATGCCTGTTTTGCTGCGGTGAGGAACCTGCGGCCGCAGGTGCGTGGCTGTGGCTGTGGCTGTGGGGCACACGGGGCTGGCAGTGCCCTGAGGACCCTGTAGAGGAAAACAAGGGGACAGCTTTTCTTAAAAGTTGTTAAAGATTTCCTGATTTTGTGGTGATTATTTTTATTTGTTTACTTATTTATTTTAGAGCAGCAGTTCTTCAGCTTTTATTACTTTCTGAAGTTCTTGCTGGACAGGGAAAGTATTTCCTGCTTTATTCTTTGTCTTTCGGGTCTCAACGATGCTGGGCCCCCTGCTCGGGGTGACCCTGCTGGAGCAGCGGGGCTGGACCAGACGATCTCCAGAGGGCCCTGCCAACCCCACCCTGCTGGGACCTCACACCGTTACTCTAAGGGTCCAGTGTCTGTTTTTTGCCCACTGTGACGAACGTTAGTGGTCCATCAGCCTTGGCATCCTCACAAACCTCAGAGCTGAAGCCCCTGTGGACATTACGCCTCGAGGCTTGGTGTTTTGTGGTGTGGTGACTAAACTGGTTTTGGAATGGAGTGCACACAGGGGTAGATGTGAACCATGCCTCCTGCACAGGCCTTTCTTCTGTGGCTCTGCGTGTTGTTTCAGTCTCTCCTCTATTTTTGTTATACGACTGAGCCAACTGAATGGCCTTAGCTTGCTGACTGTATAAGCAAACCGTACAAAAGGGGCCAGAAGTGTGAAGTTTTCGGTTGCCAAAGGCAGAACTGGTGTCGGGAGCCAAAGGCAGCCAGTCCCCTGCTGTCACAGCCACGCAGCTGCCACAAGGCTGTTCGCCGGGATGCCCGAGAGCCTCCGTCGCTGTCCCCTGACACCTCTCCCGTCACTGCTGCGCTCGGTTGGTTTTGGCAGCACCAGGTAGGTGCGGTAATTAAGTGGAAAGGTTCAGAGGTTACTGAAGCAGCATGTTTCCATCTGCGAAGGTTTACGGTGCTGTAAAACGTCTCGCACGTGTCGGGGTCGGGGACTGGAGAGTTGTTGGCATTCCTGAAAATCAGGTCACTTGTCCAAGCCGCCTTCCAGCGACTTGCTGTGGCCGGCCCTGCCCTGCGCTGGCTGAGTTTTCCTAGCAAGGGACGTGTGCTGGTACCCAGCGGAGTCCCTTCCAAAGGAGGGAGACCGGCAGAAGGGGTGCAGATAAAGCTTGCCAAACACTGAGCTTCCAAACGCAGCTTCCAGGGGACTCGGTCAACGTTCGGGTCTGGCAGCACCGCCCGGCGCTCCTTTAGTTAACCCCCAGGCTGTGGGTGTCTCCTGTCCCGAGGCAGGTAACACCCCCTGCCAGAGGTGACGCCGCCTGCTGTGCTGGGAGCTCTGCTGGCTGCTTTCCTAGAACAGTTTTTACCGATTATTTTTCGCCCAGGTGTCGTTAGGTTACTTTTTAGTGAAATGTAGGAATAGTTTCAATCAGCCCAAAGTCGTTATTTTTCAATCAATAAGCTATTTACCTGACAAATTCATTCCAATTGTTTTTAAAATAACGTGCCGAGGTACCGTCTTTTCTAAGAGCGAGGAAAAAGGCTGCAAAAGGCGTAGTGAGGTCTGAAAACTCCATTTGCACGGCAAGAAGATAGAGAAATGTGTAATTGCGACGTAAACCACGTGGATAAAAACCCCCGAACGTGTCGGCGCGTTGGCATTTCCAGGTTACCTTCCCGCAGCGATTTCCAGCGTCGGGGCTGTGGGGCTGCAGGTTTCACTGATGCTTTTAAATCAACCTCCCTTCAATAAAAGTCCAGACAGAAAATAATCGCAGTGATTGACCTTCAGGTTGCTGCAGGAGGAGGGTGGCTGGTGTGCTTGTTGGAAAGCGCAGAGCAATTTATTGATACGACGTTAATTTTTTTTTTGTTATTCAGCAATGACCTTAACGATAAACGCGAGGAGAGGCTGCCTGGCTTTGGCAGGCACGGCCGAGCGTGGCGGTCCGTGTCCTCGCTTCACCTGCGGCTCCAACCCTCACAGCCAAGTTCTCTGGCGGGGCGGAGGCAGAAGAGACACCTCCCGAGTTCCGCTATCTGTGGAACAAGACATAACAGCATCATGCCGTTTGCTTGACACCTAACCCCGTGAGGGACCCAGCGTGAGGAGGTGTCCGGAGAAAGAAAACACTGCTGCTGCAAAAATACATTAGTGAGAGGGGGATTCTTCCCCAGAAAGGTTCCCCAGGGCAGGGGTGGAGTCCCCCTGATCCCTGGAGGGGTTTCCAAGCCGTGGAGATGTGGTGCTGAGGGACACAGGGCAGTGGTGCCCTGGCAGGGCTGGGGGAATGGTTGGACCTGCTGATCTGGAAGGTCTCTTCCCACCAAACTNGGTGAAGGGCGTGCGGGTGGAGCCGGGGTTGGGACATCCCTGTGCACAGCCAGGGCCGGTTTCCAAACAGTTTTAAGACCCATCGACTGAGTGAAAGGTGTGTGCTTACATTACACGTGGTTTCATCGCTCCGGGGCATTCCCTTTCCAAATCTGCAGCAAATGGCACTGCCTTGGTCCAGCAGCTCTGCTGAGCGAGGGCTGTCTGCTGTTTGTTCGTTCCCCCAGTTCGGATGCAGCGTGCGGCAGGTGCCCTGTTTTCTGTCCTGCTGCACAAATCGGAAGCCTGAAAATACTATTAAATATTAATTATGCTGCGGTACATCCATTGAAGAGTTGCAGTGGAACCCGCTGGATCCTCAGTTTACCGTTCACGTTAATCATTGACTTGGAGCTGGGGCGATCCCGAGTGCGGAGGCTGGACACGAGGAGGCTGTTCTCAGAGCGGGGCACTCGCAGGGAGATTTCACCCTCTGAACAGAGCTCTTGATAGGAGGAATCGCTGGCTCCTGCGGCCAGTGGGGCTCGGCACGGCGCTGCTCCGCTCGCCGCCCCTGCGACGAGCCACAGATGAAATCTGGCACACGTTGTACTTGATCTGGACTTAAAGTCATTCGTTCTGCTCCTAAAATGTTGGCTATTACATGCTTGAGTGAGGCTCGCACGGATTAGCAGAGATTGCTCTAAAAGGATTTTAGGGCTTCGGGAGTTTCCGAAGTGCTCCCTAGAAATGTGCTGTGGTTTCTGGTGCTGTCGTTATCCACCTGGAGATAACTGGGGGAGCATTTGGGGTTCCTGCATAGGCCTGGAAAAGGCGATTCCCTCCTGTTCTGCAGGACGACAGCGGCTGGGGGGCAGCTGGGAGGGTTGCTTGGGAAGAAACCCGCTGTTAAAGTCTATCTCTATCCGCAGAGTTTGTGTGTGTTGGGAGCTGCTGTGCTGTAAACATAAATACTGGCAAACCGACACATGCGGTGTGTATATACAGAGCTCCGGATCCGTAAATATTGTGAATATCAACCTGAAATTGTACTGAAGGGTTAGAAACATTTCTGTTTGCATGAACTGTTGGTGCATTTACGGGTGGCTGTCGGGGGTGGTTCGGCAGAGCCTCCAGCCTGGCCTGGGCTGGACGGACGTTTCGGGGATGCTGTTGCAGGCGCTGTGCAGGAGGAGCAGGGTGCAAAGCAGAGTGGTGCAGACTTCAATATCCTCGTCCCCGTCCCGATCGCTGTGCCGCTGTTCCTGGAGCTGGGGATCACTCTGCGCTTCCCGTTCTTTCTCCCCGTCTGCTCCTGCTCGGGGTTGTGCGCTGTGAGTTGCCGCTGCTGTCAGGGCCAGGGCTTGGCCGCCTGCAGCAGAACGTGCTTGATTTTTTTCTTCCTTTTTTAAAGCCCGTTGAATTTCTCAGCAACACGACGGCTCCTCTGCGTTTCTTGCCCTACCGCTGCCGTTAGCAGTGCGAGCCAAAGGGATAAATTAGGGGGGTTGAGACTCGCATCTACGCGATACACCCACAGAGACGTTATTTTGAGTGGTCGCTCTGCTGTGTTTGATGGCTCCGCTGGATGTGAAGAGGTGCACGAGGATAATTCAAAAGCATAGAGCTTGTAGCTGAATAATTGTAATTATTACAACCAAGATGACATCATGGCAAAAAGTGAGACAAAGCCTCCTGGCAAATCCAGTCCATTCGGTTTCTCCTTTTGTGGGTCCCTGCAGGAGGAGGTGCCGTGGGGCAGGGCCGTGGGGCTGCTGATGCTGGCAGCAGACCAGAGTCACTGGGTGTAGTGGCCGTGCTGGGAACACCCAGGGAGCTCCTCGGCTTCGGTGGTTTGTACCAGGGGCATTCGGCTGTGGCTGGCCCGTGGGCATTCACGTGAAATCCTTTGTTTAATAGAAGTTCAGCAGTTGTTGTCAATATTTGTTCTCACCCGCTGCTGTTTAATCAGCCCCTTATCACCGTCCTGCTGCTCTCCCCTGCGAGCAGGGGCTCTGCTGCGGGTGTTGCGGCCGCCGGTCCCTGCGTGACCGTACTCGCCCCGTGCCGGGCTGCTCTTGGACCATGGCACTTGACCCTGCAGCTGTGGGATGGGCTTACCTCGACCACCACAGCCCTGTGCTTGGTTTGTAGGTTGCATTCTACCTTACTTATAAGTTTGTTGAATTATTTTCAGGCTGGTTTTATAAAGCTGGTGCCAGTGGCAACCTGCTCATCTTGGTGACCGTGGGAAGCAGCACTTGGGACTGGTGTGGAGGTGGAATTGGGCTCGGTGGGACGTTTAGGGACCATTTTCCAGACCAGAGGAGTGTGCTCGAGTGGATCAAAGCATGGTGGTGGTAACCGGGGAAGGAGATGAAGTCTGAAGGGCGGCTTGAGCTGCTAACGAGGGGCGAGACATGAACTGCAGAGGGTGTGAGCTGCAGGTCCTGTGCCACAGCCCAGGCCCGGAGAGCTCGGAGGAGTCCTGGGTGCGTGCTGCCCCCAACGCCGGCTGTACGGCACCCTTGTGCGGTTCCTCCGGGACTGAGCTCCTGCCGCCGGATCCCCGTGGGCCTTTGGAGTCCTGCGCACAGCCGTCGACTCGTGGGGCTGCAGTTTGTGCGCTTCAAGTCGGTAAAACAGGTCTGATAACTCTTGTTGTTTAATGTTTTCAAAATTTATCAGAACGCGCGCTGGGCTGGCCAGCTCCTGCGGCAAAGTGCCTGCAAATGGTTTATTTTTAAAAAGCAAACCACAGCTTACGTGTAGTTCAGTGTTTTCCTGTAAAACACACGAGCATCGGTATAAATAGTTTTCCCATTTACAGGCAATATTCGGGTTTTACGTAACAGCCATCTTCCTGCTCGGCTTGTAACGCGCCGAGCTCTCTGCTCTCGGAATTTGTACTCCCTGAGAGAGGGAGGTGTTTGCCTGTTTGTTTTGGATCGGACCGGCTTTAATCTGTTACGGTGGCGCCGTTCAGTGTGGATCGCCAGCTCTGGCTCGTGTGGCTGCGAGGGGGTCGGGTACCGCAGCGCCGGGGAACCGGCAGAGCCCCGGCCCAGAGGGGACGTCGGCGGAGCATCCTCAGCTGCGGCAGCGGCTGTCCAGCGTCGCAGCGTGTTCGGGATGCCCGCAAGTGGCTGGTTTAATTACGCCGCTCATCAATAATTGTTAAAGGGCGGTCGCGGGGCGGTAAGTGCTCACGCGGCGAGGCTGGGATGTGCAGCACTCGTAGGCGTGTCTGCTGGCCACGGACACCGCTCCTGTTGTTGGTAGCGGGTGTCCCGTTCAATGCTAGAGGGTTATACGTCTGACGTTGAGAAGCAGGGCTCAGTAGCTGACGGGCAGCAGGGCTCAGTAGCTGACGGGCAGCAGCGCTGGGTGGAGCCCATCGTAGCGCTGCGGGCGGCGAAAGGCCGCGGTGGCTGCCCAGGGCTGGAGCGGGGATTGCAGCCTGCTCCTGACCGACGCTTCTCTGTTTGGAAGCCGGGCTCGTCGCGTCCTGCGGCGCGGAGGCTGCCTCCCCGAGTCGATGGCAGCGATGACGGCAGCAGCGCTGTGGTGCAGGATCACGTATTGAGCCGTCATTTCACAAAACCACCTGAGGAAAGCATGTTTGCTCCGAGCCCAGAGCGGCTCCACGGCGCTGGCGTTTCTTTCACTTTGGTTTTATGTTGGAATAAGCAGGTTCAGAGTTTGGAGCGGGGCTTGGGCTGCGGGTTGTGTTTCCCTGTGGCCCCGGGGGGTTGTTGGGACCTGTTGCAGACAAGGTGTCCGTCCCATGGACACCTCCACTGAGGTGGGGGCTGTGCACCCGGGGCCGAGGCAGCTCCTCGCGCCCATCCCGCCGCCCGCGGGCAGCCGTCGCTGGCACCCTGCTTCTCTCTCCTGCATCTCCAACCCTGTTGCTAAGCAACAATTTTTAATTGGAGAATTAATTTGACTCCAGGACATCCTGAGCAGCAACGGACGCTAAAAATTTCAGTTGAAGGGCTGTTGCATGGGTCCTGTGTGCTGTTTTTACAGGTGACAGTCCCTTTTCTTCATTCTCTTAGCTCGGGGGGCCAGGGGAGGCAGCTGCGGTCCCAGCAGGGCAGGGCTGGCGGGGGCAAGCGAGGCCTTGGTCTGAAGCAAGCGGCTGGACTTCGGCAAAAGAGCAGGGGTTCAAACCAGGGACCTCGGGGGTAGAGCCAGGATTTATTCCAGTAATATCTCCTCACGCAGCAAGTTGCATGTTGGCGCTCTCTGGGCTTCTCTGGTGGTACTTTAATGGCCCAATGTTGGTGGACTGATGAAGAACAAGCAGCTTTCCCGCTGGCTTTTGTGAGCAATAGTTCTTGTGTAAACTCGCGGGGGATGGTGTAGCGAGTGCTCGCTAACTGGGGTTGTGCTACCGCAGTGGTATAAAAATAGCATAAATAAACAGCCCCAGCAGGCTGGTGCAGCTTGGTTTTAAGACTTTCCCAGACCAGCTGCATTTATGAGGCTTGTCCGTACCGATGTATTCACTCGGGTTCTCGGAGGGTGGTCAGCGTTGCCTGACTCCAGCAGCGCAGAGAAACGCTCCGTGCGGAGTCAGGCCACTTGTCCTGGCTGGAGGGAGGGGTCGGTGCTGCACCGGGGCCGTGCAGAGTCAGCGGCACTCCCCAGCTTGCCGGCTCTGTTTGTTTACTCTGGTTTGATACTGCTGCAGAAGGAAACCTTGAACGACGGTGGCTGGATCGTGGTGCTCGGCATGCGCTCTTCGGTGTTCATCAAAGGACAGCAGTAACCGTGGTCTTTATTTAGTCTCTCCATTCAGAATTGTGCAGTATTTCTGCTTTGGCTGTGTCTGGTCTGATGTTCGCTGGGCTTCCCGACTGCAAAGGATGTTCCCTCTCCCAAGCGCAGGCGTCCCAGCGCCGTCGCTCTGTCTCACCAGCGGTGACACTGCAAATAGAAATGCAAACGCAGTGTCCCCTCTCTGCCGCGTTCCCATCACGTCCGTCTGGTTGTAACGGCGCAGTGCCGAGCGACGTCCCTCCGCGGCCGTCACGGCGCTCGGGGGAATCCTGACGGCGATTACACCGCACGGTGCTGCGAGCGGGGTCCCTGTGGGAACAGCCAAAGGCAGGGAGAGCCCCACTTTGGGAACCTCAACCTCAGGAGGTGTGAAGGTGGATGTGATGGGACTCCCAGAAGGATCTGGGAGAGGAGGTTTTATGCTGAGCATCACACTTGGCAGGGGCGCTGTGGGTGCCAGGCCATGGCGGGATGATCTGGGTCCTCCCTACCGTCCTGCACCC
>WEIS01014328.1:0-18533 GCA_013389965.1 Todus mexicanus | reverse complement strand
CAGCCCCGGTTCCTGCTATGGGGTTGCCCTTATTTTTCACCGCAGCTTTTTCTTTTCCAGCTTGCAGAGGCCTCTTAATTTGTTGCAGAGGGCTCTGGGACACAGGACCTCATTTGATTGCTGCCTGCATCCTGCAGTAAAAATGTGTAGAGGAAGTGGGACAAAGAATAAAATTCTGGTGCTGAGAAGAAACCCCCAACAATAGCAGGAAATACCTGTAAGTTTGGCAAAGTCTTTCAATGATGGCTAAATTGTCTCAGCAGGGTGATACTACACTGTCAACATTCTTAGATCAGCTCCAAGTATGCTGACCAAAGAGAAAGGAACTGTGAAATTCATTCTATGTATAAGTGAGCAAATGCTTCAGGCTGCTTATTCCAGTCTTTGCACTACTTGCTGCGAAGGATCTGTGTATTAAAAATATGACTCCCTCTTAAAATTAGAAGAAAAGGGGTTTTGATGAGGTTTTTAGTGGCACCACATGAAGACCTGGCCCTGCACCACTCGGCTCAGCGGGAATTGCAATGCTACCTATGGGTAGGAAGAGAAGCAGACAGACCCTTGATCCATTGTTCGTTGATGGATCTTTAAACTCTTTTGGTATACAGAAGATAAAAAAATGTTATCTGAAAATAAACATAATGGAAACAGCCATGAGTAACAGAAACTCTTCCCATGAAATGATAACGTGAGGCAACTGGAGATAAAATACTCCAGGGCAGTTGAAAAATAAGTTCCCCTAATTCTTTTCCAAATTTAGTGTGGCTTGCTTAGTCAGAGCTGTTTACATGGAGCAAGGCCAACTTTCCCACTTGGTTGGTTTGGCAACAGCGCAGCTCCAGCCTGTATAAATGTGATCTGAAAGCCAGCAGCTAGGATGTTTATCCTAGGAGAAGACGTAGTTTGATCATCTCTAGTAGAAGCCTGCATTCAACCAAAATTACCAACAGGAAAGGACAACAGTGGTGGAGGTGGAAGGATTTCTGTGCAATTAGCATGGTAAGAATCTATTCCGCCTTCACTGAGGGTTTAGATCCTGCTCCAGAATAAACTTTGAAAACACTTCATGATTCATCTCCTGTTCTGCACAACCACCCTTGCACTTGATCACAGTTTACCCTAAGTTATGATACGTCTTTTGAGACTAAACCCAAATGTCATTGCATGGAGAAGCAAGAAACATGGATGCTCCATCACTGGATGTGTTCAAGACCAGGCTGCATATGGCTTTGAGCAACTTGGTCTAGTGGGAGGTGTCCCTGCCCACAGCAGAGGTGTGGGAACTAGATAATCTTTAAGGTCCCTTCCAACCTAAACCATTCTATGATTCTATGACTGTGTCATCAAATACTTGACTTTTTGGAGGGGGTTCAGCACTTTTATTGAAACAAACCAACATACAACCTCAAAAATTAAGGGCACTCTTCGGCAAGCTCTCCCATGAACAGAAATTCTGGTGGTCTAGCTGCTGGCTTTCAGCCTGGTGGCATGGACATACACAGCCTGGCTGGCTCACCCTGCCATGCTTCTCCACTCTCAACATGTTTCAAGTGGCCAGTATGGATGCAGGTCAGGAAAATTCAGGAACAAAGGTCAGAAAACAATTAATTCTAGGCTGGCATACAAGAGAGGGGTTGCTCACCCTCACCAGACTTCAGCCATTTAGAAATTAGGAATAGAAAGACTTAAGGACTTAAGTTGATATTCCACTTAAATACTGCTGCTTGGTACTAAAATTATCTTTTCAAGAGCACCAAGATGACCATGACCCTCCCTCGTCAGAGCACAATTGCTTGTACTCGGCACCGTTTGAATGAAATTTTCAAAAAATACCACGATCAATGATAGAAATGACTTTGGAGGATTCTTTGGCGGGTTTACCTTCTTAAACCATTTAAGCCCATTAGGAAACACACTTTGTGACCCAAGGGAGATGAACTGTAAAAAAACTAGGAGAACTGCTGTATCAAAGCAACCCTGGGCAAAATAAAACCTCAAAGAAACAATAAGCATTGTGGGTGCTGAATGCCAGGACACCCAGCACCACAAAGAAGTGTGGAGTATAGAGAGAGAACAGGAACCAATGTCCTTGCATTTCTTCCACAAGGCCATGAGCAAAGCCATCAGAACGAAAGAGAAAAAGATCAGTTGGTCATACCCATGTGGCGCTTCACCACTCAGAAGTGATGACCCTTTTCAGTGGTGCTCAGCGACAGGACAAGGGGCATGGGACACAAACTGGGACCCAGGAGGTTACATCTCAACAGGAGGAACAAATTCTTTGCTGTGAGGGTGCCAGAGCCTGGCTCAGGCTGCCCAGAGAGGTTGTGGAGTCTCCTTCTCTGGAGAGATTCCAAATCTGTCTGGATAATGTGATCTTGGGCCCCCTGCTCTGGGTGACCCTGCTGGAGCAGGGGAGTTGGACAAGATGATCTCCAGACGTCCCTTCCAATCCCCACTATGCTGGGATTCTGTGATTCAGCTCACAGGTCAACTTCACCCCAAGTCCAAGTTAAATGCAACCTCTGATTGAGATAAACAGCTAAAATTGTAGATGCTCTACCTGAGCCCTGTGAATTGGCAAAGCTGGATGTCAATATTGCCAGCTCTGTAAAAAGCTCATGTGTTGCCGAATGCTCACTGTGAAGGGTAAGAACCAGTCTCTCTCCTGCAATATCATGTGTAAATGCTGCTCTTCCCGAATTCACCTGTTCATTTCAAACATCATTATCACTTCCTAAATGCATCAGGTCACCAGACCACCTGTAAAAGCAATTCTCCTTGCCATATCCTCCCTAGCAGTGCCCACCACCTTCCAGTGCTAGGGGACGCGTAATAGTGCAGTGGGAATTACCAGCTATTCCAACATTCCTACGGTCTTCTTTCTTGCACAATACTTACGATACCACCCAGAAACTGTTTAAATCCAAGTGCTTTATCCAACACATCCAGAGAGGCAATATAAAATACTCTGTTGTTGAAAGCATTGCTCAGTTGGATCTTTATTTATTAGAAAAAATATTTTGATTCTTCATGAATCATGACTTGATACCTGGTAGGAAACAAAGGGTTGACAGACCCAAATCTCATGTTCTGATGTGGCTGAATCACCACTCTGCAGGTTTCCCTGTGCTTGCTTATGCCAACTGGGAAGACCTCAGGTGGAGTTGCCCCTCTTCCTGACAAAGACTTGCTGAAAACAAAGTCTGCACCCCAGAAAATATTGAAACCAATAATTTACTTACAGCCTTGTTTCATATTAATGGAGACGACTCTCATTAAAAACTTACAGTGCTGTAACTATACCAGCATGCACACACACCCAGATTATCCATCTGCAGGGTGGACACTGAGTTACACTGGTAAAATCCCAGTTAGTCACCCAAAACTCATCACATAGGAGAGAATAATGCCTGTCACACCTTAGACCATTCTCTCCCTAAACCTCACCATCTCCTTGGGTGCTTAGCCCATTTTCTTTGTACAATAAGTGGGAAAGTCAATGCTGTCATGAAAAAGTCAGATTTCCTAGCACATTCGCTAGAAGACACCATGGGTGTGAAATTTGTGCTCCAGCAGAAGCAAAGCTGCTCTCTCCAGGCAAGCTAAACAAACACATTTCTAAGTTCATGTAAACTTGATCCATGGCAAAGGAGCAGCCAAAAATAATGGGCTCCACTCCAGCTTTGCAGATCTCCCTTTCCACAATTTCACTCAAATTTAGCTTTTCCTCAAGTGTTTCGCTAAACAAGGCTAAATTTTATACTGAGCTGCACAATTATTCCAGAAGTTTCCATAGATTTACATACCTAAAATGTTCTTCTTGGGCAATTTCAGGCACACCTTGTTTTACTGAGGGAGTAGACAGACCTGAGTGAGATAGACCTCATACACTTCAAGAAAAGGTCTTGTTTTCTTTAAGAGTAGCTTGTGATTTAACTACAAATCCTGCTATTTTAAAATGATTTTGAACACTATCTCATTATTTAAAAATGCAACGCAAAATACAGAACACAAATCCTGCTGAACACAGACCGTCTCCTGAGTCAGGTCAGAGACTCATTCCTACAGGTAGGACTCTCTTCCTCTTTCCTCACAGATCAAGAAAATTCTTCTTGGCAAACACAGAGACAGGACTACCTCAGCTCTGATCTGCAGGTAACCACCATTATCCTAACATCATATCTTAGAATTGTAGAATCATTCTGGTTGGAAGAGACCTTTCAGATCATCAAGTCCAACTGTTAACCCAGCACTGACAGGTCATCTCTAAACCATGTCCCACAGCACCACATCTCCATGGCTTTGAAACCCCTCCAGGGATCATGGGGACTCCACCACTGTCTCGGGCAGCCTGGGCCAGGTCTTGACAACTCTTTTGGGGAAGACATTTTTCCTCATGTCCAACCTACACCTCCCCTGGTGTAACAAGAGGCCACTTCCAATTGTCCTATTGCTTGTTCCTTGGGAGAAAAGACTGACCCCACCTGGATCCAACCTCCTGTCAGGGGGTTGTTGGGAGCAAGAAGGTCTCCCCTGAGTCTCCTTTTCTCCAGGCTAAGCAACACCACACCTCTCAGCTGCTCCTCACCCGACTTGTGCTCTAGACCCTTCCACAGCTTTACTGCCCTTCTCCAGACACTCTCCAGCCCCTCAATGTCCTGGAGCCCGGAGCACTGCAGGGAGTTGTTGTGACTCAAGTGTAGGACCCAGCATATCTTCCATGCCTTCCTAAGTGTCTTCTATAACCTAAAATTCTTCTGGAGGATATCTCAGTTGTGCTTACCTTATTTCCATGCTGCATCCTTTGCAAGAGGGATGCAATTTCCTTCAAGAGCACAACAGGTTTCTAGGGTATTTTATTTGAGACCAGCAGCTGTTAAGATGAAATGCCCAGGGAAAGATATTGCAGCATCAACCTGTGATTGCAAAGCAACAGGCTGGGGTGGCACAGATCACCTACCCACCTAAAATGGAGAAGTAGCCTTCAATAGGTACATCTGCTCCTTCAGCATGTGCACTTCATGGACGTGTACCCGTCCTGAGATGCAGCTCCCTCCTTCTGACAGATTAAAGAAATCCTAATAATCACAAATTACATAAAGGCCAAAGTTTGTGATTAATCAAGCAGGAAGAACCCCAATGTGAGCCAAGGGTTTGATTAACAGAGCGTCAGATAAGCTCTGAGGCTGCTGAAATGTATCCTTTATTGGTAATGGGCTTAGAAGCAGCAACGCTCTGTCTAGAAACAATTATTCATGGTCAAATCCAAGAAGAATAAGGTCTGACAATCCTTTATTTATAAGCTTATTTCATAGCATCAGAAGAAAAAGGGATTTAATAAACTAAATGAACCCAGTCTAGTTCCTGGGGGCCACAGGCAGCTAAACTATGCTCTGTATTAAGTATATTTGGTAAATGTCAATGGGTTTCAAGACTGTTTTTTTTTTTCCAACTCTTTGAGCCACCAGCTGAATTGCTAATGGGGAAAACATACACCAAGCACATCTAGAGAAGCTTTCTCCAATCCAGATCTCAGCATCACATTACATATCATGGTAGGTCTTACAAGAATGTTTCTTGGAAACATTTAAACAGCTTTCAGAAAATGTAAGCCAATGCTGCAGCACCCTTTAAATCAGGACGATGTATTCTCGAAGTCCACAACCCTGGAGGGGTTTAAGAGATATGGAGATGTGGTGCTGGGGGACATGTTTTAGTTGTGACCTGGCAGTGCTAAGTTAATGGTTGGAGTGGATGATCTGAAAGGTCTCTTCCAACCAAAACAATTCTATGATTCTATGTATTTTGTTGTTACAAAGCATGCTGATACAACCGGGTCACTTTCTGATGCCACAGGGACTGCTTTGGTCATCAAGATGCTACAGTAGATATTGTTCAGGGCTATTGCAACCTTCCAGACAAAAACGTTTCACAGCACTATGCTGTAGGGTGCAATGTCATGATCCCAGCAGACAGTCTGCGTGTTTGCCCTGGTAGAGCCTGAATTATTCACTATGACTTCAAGTAACCTGTTTTGCATATGTAATAAACAAACTGAGAAAGTATTTCCATCATATCCTCCCTCCATACGTATACCAGAAGCTGCAGTACACCAGCCAGCTTGGACTAGTGGTTTTAAGCTGGGAAAATGAATCAGTAGACAAATGTTTCTTAGTTCTGGCATTTCTAAATGATTTTTCCTAATATGTGTTAAACTTTCTACGCCTTAGACAAATTCTCCTTGCTGATAGTCTGCTCTCACGTTCAGAAAAATTATGATAATATCCTTAAACACATTTGCTAAACCTTTAGAAATAAATAGATTACAAAATGGTTGCATTCACGCTTTGCAAGAAATACTTCCAAGCATTAAAGGGTCTATATTCAAACACGCAAAAGTCTCCTGCTTTACAAACCAACCCTTCTCTACTTTTCTGTGGATGATAATATCTCCCAGATAGTAAAACCACACTGTTAATTGAATTTTTAATTCTGCAGAAGAGACAGGAGGAAATATTGGCACCTCCTCCTGTGGGGAAGGAGGTTTCTTCCCACAGCCTGCAAAGAAGCATCAGTTAAAGAGTTTAGAAAACAAGTGTGTAATCATGACATGAGTCTGCTCAGCAAATCCCACATAAACCCTTTTCTTTTTCTATGAATATTATGGATCGAAAAGGGAAACTACCACTCTGCAATGCAACGGATAAGCTTTATCTTTCCAGTTAGTTGAGAAACATCACGAAGTGCTGCAAAAGCATTAGCCGCCCAGATGTGGGGTCCTTCACAGCTACAGATATGTCGGGATTGACACGAAAGGAGGAAGATGCTCCACTGCAGATGGAAACTTCAACCAAGTCTCCTCTCACCCTTCAAAACACTCTCAGTCTGAATGATGATGTCTGGTTTTCTCACTCACACTTACCTGGAATCTTCTAGAGCAGCTGCTACTGCCCAGAAGTCCCAGTTTGGGTTAAGACACAGCCTCCTCCTCTCTTCCAGCTGTGAAATGGGTGCAATGGAAACAGAATTGGCTGCGAGAGAGTAACGGAGTTCTTCACTTCCCTCATGAAACCAATGAGACCACTTCACAAGCCACGACTAAATTTAGTTCAGGAACAATCCATGGGCAGAAGTAGCGAAAACGAGGCAAAGGGGCATGAAAAGAAAATTAGGGGACCAAGCAAACAGAAGACTGATAAACCTGATAGACGTGACTAATAAAAACATCCCTTCTGCTAGCAAATTCAGAATTAATTATTGAGATTTTATCCTGAAAAGAGGCCAAGTAAAAATCAAAACAACCTGGAACTTCATGGAACTGCAGCAATAATGAAGATGAAGGATCACCTTCATATTCACCAGGTCTGCTCTGCCTACAATGAGCCAGTGCCAGCAATCCAGACCACCAGAGGTGGAAGAAATACATCCAGGTCACAGGTTAGAGGAATTTAAGAAAAAAAAACTGAAAAAGAAATCTGTTCAGAAAAAAACCCTGATGTAAATATAACAGAGGACACATACAAAGCGAGACCTTTATAGAATCACAGAATTGTTTTGGTTGGAAGAGACCTTCAAGATCAAGTCCGGCCATTAACTCAGCACTGCCAGGTCACCACTAAACCATGTCCCTCAGCACCACATCTCCACGGCTTTGAAACCCCTGCAGGGATGAGGACTGCACCACTGCCCTGGGCAGCCTGGGATAGGCCTTGACAACACTTTCCATGAAGAAATTGTCAACCAACACCCGCAGGTCCTTCACCACTGGGCAGTTTCCAAACACTCTTCCTCCAGCCTGGAGGGCTTCAGGGGGTTATTGTGACCCAAGGGTAAGACCTGGCACTTGGCCTTGTCTTACAGCCACTCCTGTGCAAATACTGGGGTTTAAGATCTAATTACTCTTTATCCCAGCAAACTGCCAATTGGTATTTATTTCCTTTTTCAGACTTCTGTTTTTAGCTGTAATTCATAGAAATTCCAGACCCCCACCGAGTGTCTGATTGTGACTCCCAGACATGCGTAGCTACAGTGTCACTTGCTGTGACAGGAAGGTGGGGGCACACAACTCTGCAGGTGGAGTCTCCAAGTCATCTTGTTTTCTCTGTGGAGTTCGTTTCAATAAAACCCATTTATATACAGTGGAATCAAGCTCAGGGGGGTTAGGGTCCAGCCACTTGATAGCCTGCCAAGTGTTGCACGTTATTCTTCTTCTGCCTGGAAGAGTTTCAGTTCCACAAGTGCTCATAAAAGCATCACTGAGAAGACAATAGGGTTAGTACTTGTGTTTGTTTTTTCCATTTCTAAGAAGACTTCCCAGGAAGAAGCACCAGTCAGCTATTGTCCCTCTCATTAAATGTGTGTTTGATTCTCCTCGGCTGCTCAGCTCTTTCACCTCAAAGTTTCAATGCTCCTTCCTTTTTTTAAAAAAATAAAAAAGGTAAGTTGCCTCATTTCCTCTCCATTTATCGTTCACATTCAGAAGGGCTTCTGACAACACGACACAACTTGAAAGGAAAAAAAACCCCCAACAAATCAAAACCACCTTCTTCCAGTGCTGTGTTTGTATAGTCGGACCACATGAGCTCCTGGGCTCAGAACAAAACAGCTGGGCAGGTTATTATTAAGAAGAGGACATTTTTTCCCATGAATTTATTTGGAAATGGTTTGGTAAGATCGCTCCTGCTGGTCCTAAGAGGTCTCCAGGAGGGCCGCCATGTACAGACACAACAGGCCCATACACCCCAACTTATGGCAACACAACCAGAACATATTCAAGGCCTGGTTTTGTGTATGTGGTGGAAATACCACAATTAGTGCATTTTACAGTTTGTTTTCATCACTCTTGCCTTTTTATGATCAATTATGGAGCTCCATTTTAATAAGTCTCAGTTCTTCCATCATGGATCGCCATAAAGTTCTTCCCATCAATCCGATCTGAGCTATTATTAATGTGGACGCTGATACTTCATCTCTTTTTGGAGAAGAATCCAGTCCTCTGTTTTGCTTTTCCATATCAGGACTTAAATTCTTTCACCTTTCAGTGTTTTGTGAAATGTTTTATTTAGACGATTAAGAAAAAAACCAGCCCTAAGAATGCAATGTTCAAGAGCTGATAAGAGCTAAAAGAAAAAAAAATAGCTTTTGTGTGGCAAGAGTACTGGCGTATTGCAGAAGATGAAGGAGAGCCTAGGAGATGGTCTGCATGTTGCTCCAGCTTCTTCAGGGCTGCTCTGCTAAAATCTGTCATGAGGCCTTGTAAGTGTCCAATATCCATGAACTGCCTCTAGCAGAGCAACGATCAGTTTGAATCTCATTCAAATCTGAATTCCTCCAAAGGCTGCCTGCATTTACTGACTACAGCTAAACTTCCAGCCATGTTTGCATTCTCTGATGGTGGCTTTCTGAGAAACAAATGCAGGGAAAGCCACACAAAACCATTTTCTATCTTCATTTGGGTTGATGGGATTCACCAGCCTGATGAAGCACAAGATGGGCACTGAATTTCTATGAAATATTTTCTACCTAACAGCACCCAGTGTGGCTTTAAAACACTCCCAAGAGCTCTTGAATCTACAACAACCTTCAGAGACTTTTCTACCCCTTACCATTGACTCCTAAAGTATCTCTGTTGCTAACAGAACAGTAAGTATTGTTGAAGATTCAAAGGCATTTTTGAAAATAACTTTTGCTGCCACTGGTGTGAGGCAACTTCTCATGACTCCAGAACTGCTGGATACCAAACACCAGCACCAAGTGGGTGCTCAGCACCTCTGAAGCCAAGCTGAAAGTCTAAATGCCCAGAGAAGTTCTAAAAATTACAATTTTTGGTTGGATGTATTAAAAATATTTGCTTAGTGTGCTTCAGAAGAACCTTCTGCAAGAAATAAATGAAAACATCAGGTCTTAACTCATTCAAGAATGAATGGTACAGAGCAATGTGAAAAAAGCCGGAGGAGATAACACAGCCCTGGCTTCAAGATTGAGAAGATACTCTAACATGATACTCTAACGGAAACTCTTCATTTCCGAGGGCTCCTCTAATTTGGAAAATACCGTATCTTGAAATGGAAAGAAAACAGGATTACAGTAAAGAAACACGTTAGATACAGAAGATGCTTCACTATCCAGCACACGTTTTAATCGGCGTTTTTAAGTTATTTAAATAATAAAAAAAGTCTTTTAAATGCATTAGAACTACTTTTTGTTGCAAAACTGCTCTGGGAAACTCATTTTTTAAACATACACTCTCCTCTCATTCTCAACTGTATATAAATTGCATTTCTTCCACTCAACATATTATTCAGTCCAGAATAATTACACATCAGAGAGGTGTCTAATAAGCTAATCTTTAAACTCTCCAGATCTGAAAAAAGATCCCAAGGCATGTTTGATGAATACAGAATGCTGTCAGCTGACAAATATACAGCGCAGTCCATATTCTTGTGGTTGCAACCAGGAACCACATGAACCAATGTTATGGGCTGCTTGTTGCATTATTCAAGATGACACAGGACTTCTGAAGGAAAGCAAGAGCATGCTCTATAATCGAGAAAATCCACTAGAGAGATAAAAGAGAATTAGCTACACAATATGGTAAAGAAAATACAGAATGTGAGCAATGCTGCATCTCATCAGCAGCATGCACTTCACTGGCAGACTCCGTGAGGTTTTAAAAAACAAACAGCTGCTTTTAGAAGCAACAAGGAATAGAAATATTTGGATTTACACCTAAAACTATCAGGGGACAGAACTGACAAGGAAATATTTTCAGTTACCATAACCATATTGTTTCTGACTTACATCAGACAAAAGCTATTTCAACAGGAAAACCTGTCTTAGCCAACAGCTGGAAAACTCATAGCCTTCTTCTGGAAGGAAAGGGGACTTATTACTTTTCACAGATGTCTCCATTCCCATCATCCAAAAGAAGCTGAAACTATGAATAGGGAGACGGGCCCCATCTGAAACAGGGCTTTCACATCCTCCCGAGGCTGTGCGTGTTCACATTGCTGGCATCGATTCAGCCTACACTGAGATATGGAAGGGTCGCAGAAACTCAACTCGACACTTCGTACAGCAGCCTCAATATAAGCTTTACATTTCTCTTTGGTTCAGTCTTTCAGAAAATCATAGAATCTCATACTGGTAGGGATTGGAAGGGACCTCTGGAGATCATCTCATCCAACCCCCCTGCTCCAGCAGGGTCACCCAGAGCAGGGGGCGCAGGA
The DNA here is from genome assembly GCA_013389965.1 of Todus mexicanus. Classification (NCBI taxonomy): domain Eukaryota; kingdom Metazoa; phylum Chordata; class Aves; order Coraciiformes; family Todidae; genus Todus; species Todus mexicanus. Next base: position 7,302 of record WEIS01014328.1, on the reverse strand, counting down.
TCGCATTGTCCAGGAGGGTTTGGAATCTCTCCAGAGAAGGAGACTCCACAACCTCTCTGGGCAGCCTGGGCCAGGCTCTGGCACCCTCATAGCAAAGATTTTTTTCCTCCTGTTGAGATGGAAGCTCCTGGGTTCCAGTTTGTGCCCGTTACCTCTTGTCCTGTTGCTGGGCACCACTGACATCGCATCCTCTTGCCTGCCATGGGCCCTTTAGCTATTGATCAGATGCCCTAGCAGGTTTCTACAGTCCCTTCAGCATCCTTGTAGCCTTTGCTGGACCCTCTCCAGTAGTTTCTTGTCTCTCTAATCGCTATATCCCTTTCAACAGCAGAACTCTGGACACCTCAGCTACAAGAGAGGCTGGATTTTATTTTTAAAATTACTCTTTTGCTGACAGTACCAATGAAACCCCAGCCACTGTTCACCTACACTGCTCAGCCCCAGCACACTGAGAGACTTGCTGCAAGACCACCCTCCAAGGCAAGTCTGAGTTCGTTTTATACTCAGAGAAGTAACACTTGCCAATGCTAAGAGTTAGTGACAGAGCATAGCAACTTTTCAGTTGACCACACATCCTGCTGCCTAAACATTAAAGACGCACTAACGAAAAACCGTGTAGCAAGATTAATAACTAACAAACCACAAGCTCTTGCTCAAAATTACCACGTAGTGCCTTTTACCAACACATTGGTTTCGTATGTTTGTTTACATTGGTAACTCCCTTGTATCTCGGTGTGGTACCAGCCTCAGACATCCCCTTTCTGGTACGAGATGTGTGAAGCAGCTTTGTGTTTTTTCCACAGCAACGGGAAGTTGGTGATATATGTAGATGGGGGCCTTCCTTCTTCATTCACTTCAAACCCAAGTTCTTCCTCTGACAAATCTCAGAGCTGCTTCTCACTGGGCTGCTTCACTTTATGATTTGTCACCACTACTTGGTCACAGCTCCCAAGGGATTATCATGAACATACCAAGCCATTAGCACCCAATCTCCAAAGTCTTCTACAGAAGCTTCTGACCTGGACAGGCTGGAGAGTTGGGTGGAGGTGAAACCTCATGAACTTCAACAAAGGCAAGTGTAGGGTCCTGCACCTGGCGAGGAATAACACCCTGCACTAGTACAGGGGAGGGGTCAACCTGTTGGAAAGCAGCTCTGTGGAGAAGGACCTGGGAGTGCTGGCGGATGAGCTCACCACAAGCCAGCAATGGGCCTTCATGGCCAAGAAGGCCAATTGTGGCCTGAGGCGCATGAAAAACAGTGCAAGCAGCAGGTTGAGGGAGGATCTCCTCCTTCTCTACTCTGCTCTAGGAAGGCCACATCTGGAGTGTTGTGTCCAGTTCTGGGCTCTCCAGTTCAAGAGAGACAGGGAACTACTGGATAGAGCTCAGCAGAGGGTTATAAAGATGCTGAGGGGACTGGAGCATCTCTGTGCCGAGGAAAGGCTGAGAGCCCTGGGGCTGTTGAGCTGGAGAAGACAAAACTGAGAGGGCATCTGATCAATGCTGATCAATAGCTAAAGGGTCCATGGGGGTCAAGAGGGTGGGGTCAGACTCTTGCAGTGGTTCCCAGTGCCAGGACAAGGGGCAACAGGCACAAACTGGAACCCAGGAGGTTCCATCTCAACAGGAGGAAAAAAATCTTTGCTATGAGGGTGCCAGAGCCTGGCCCAGGCTGCCCAGAGAGGTTGTGGAGTCTCCTTCTCTGGAGAGATTCCAAACCCTCCTGGACAATGCGATCCTGCGCCCCCTGCTCTGGGTGACCCTGCTGGAGCAGGGGGGTTGGACAAGATGATCTCCAGAGGTCCCTTCCAACCCCTACTAGTCTGTGGTTCTATGATTCTTTTGTCACAGAACTCAGATGTGTTTCACAAAAAATATGGCCTCAATTTTGTTCTGGGTTTTGTTCTGGGTTCCCTTGGGTTTGGCAGGTATCCTAAACATTCAGTGTGACCAGTGTAGCAGACTGGTGAAGTATCGCACATCTAGAATTAAATGAAATTAAAATTCAAATTTTCAAGATGCCTTGATTTTTTGGCATCCTGAGGGAGAGGTGTTTAAATCTCCCATCAGTCCTGCCCCATTTATTGTGGAACTCTGAAAGTTTGTGTCATGGTGAGCTGGAAAGAATAGGGACCTGATTTATATTTAAGGCAGGTAAATACCACCCCAAAGAACCAGATCCTGTCTCCATGTCTGCTACGAAATATAAAGCTGGACAAAACACACATCTCTTATGGAAGAAGCTCCCAGATGGCTCCTGTCACCCTCTTTGTCTGATTTACAGAAGCACTGAGTGCCCAGTCACGACTGAGCACAGCCAGAGGCCGGGTGGAAATCTGGGGAGAGCATTTAAATGGCCAGTTCCCTGAAAAATTAAGCACTATGTTTGTCAAGCCCCAAATGAACAGCAATAACTCCTCCTGCGTGAAGTAAAAACACCACCCCCCATAACAGTGTCTCAGCGGGAAGATCAGCTGATTGATGCTACGGTGCTTTGTAGCTTGGCAGGTGTACAGGAAATCTCAGAAGCGAAAAAACCCCAACAACCCAAATAACACATCTGGGGCTTCCTACTGAATGAAGCCAAGAGAAAAATATACCAAGAAGCTGCCTTTGCACCCTGGTCTCCCTCGAGTATCAGCAGTGAGTTCAGGGCTCCGAACCCACGGACCTTTTCAGCTGCCACAGTAAGTTTGTACCTTAGAAAGTGGTGTTTGCTTTGGGGGACCACCTTTGGCTACAGGGGTGAAGAGCTGCTGGTAGCTGTGGGTTCTGCACCTATTTGCTTGACTGCACAGACGGCAAACATGCCAACAATAGTCTTTAGTTCAGCAGGTAAACACCGGCAGCTGTTAGAAACCCTTCACACTCCCTTATTCCAGCTCCACAGCTTCCAACCACTACCCTCCTCCTGCAGGATACGGCTGAGCTGCTTAACAGAACATTCAAAGAGAGGAAAAACACATTTTCCTTAGCTTAATTCTCAAAAAAATGCAGTTTCAGGCAGATGCTCAGCATGGAAACTTCAGTCTGAACGGCTCAAGACTGGCAAAGCCTCATCTGCAACTGGAATCAGTGGAAAGTGTCCGGCAGACTAAATTACAGACAATGATTTTACTTTACAGATTGACTCTAAGAGAAAAAAAAATAATTTGTTTTTTCCTTTGCAGAGACCCTGTCATTAAATCTTCACCTGGGGATGATGAAAAGCTCACCTTTCTCTAGCATTCTCAACAATACGTGGAATATCAAGTGAAAATACACAAGGAGCCTCTGCATCACATTCAATAAAAGCAAGTCAGTGTTTAGGCGATGCTCACCTAAGATATTTAATGTCCCCAGTGCTGCTTCACAAACCAGTCCTTCAGTTATCAACACCATGACAAAGCTCTGCTGAGAATCACAGCATGACCAGAAACTGTGGTTTCATGCAGACAAAGGAAAACAGCACGTAAAACTTTAAAAATTGCTTCCTAAAATGGCAGATGAGAGGGTCTAAAGACGAGTGCTGGTTAGAAGGACAGGGGTGAGCAAGCTGGATGCTGAACGGTGGGATGGTGCCGGCATCTTCTGTAAATCTGAAGCAATGATACCCACGTATCTCTGGAAAGGTGACCTTCTCTGCAAGCTGCCTGTTGTGATGCACAAGAGCTGCAGTCAAAATGTGCATTGATGTTTGAAGCACGATCCAGAATGAACCTGGAAAGAACAGCAGCATTTGGGGGGCGCTACAACTTGATTGTCTTATGCCGTTACCAAGGATCTCTCCACTATCATATGAAACGGCTTCACTGCTGCTGGTGGTGTCTGTCACTGGAGAGTCCCAAAAGGGGCCAGGCACTGATGTGTATAGTTTTTCTCCACATTCCCCTCGGCCACAAACCATAACAAGGAGGAGGCACCATGGGCACTGAATGATACATATCAAAACCAACGCAAAGATCAGCTGATATACTCATTTTGCGTGAATCTCAAAAGCAGGATTTATTCTGAAGGACAGATCACGGCTCGCTCCTGGGAAGACGTGTAAAGCGAGCAGCAAGCCAGAAGCTTCTGTTGCCGTTTTCTATCCTGGAGTCAGTGCATCACTGCACCCTACCATCGCAGCCATCCCAACCTGCTGAGCAGAGCGGCGCCAGGCAGTTTGAGGCAGTCTCAAAAGAGAGCACACTGCTCTGACCTCAAGGGTTGGCACAGTACCCTCTGAGATCCTGGAGCGTGACCGCAAACCTGGAACAGCCAGCAGCCAACACCTACCAACCATCACGGTCAAGCTCTGATGGCTGATGTGGTGCCTCCTCCTATTCACATCAGCAGAGAACTACCCAAGAGACACTTGGTTGGTCTGGCACTGAACAAGATTGCAAGACTCCACTGAATGTGTCACCCATGACGAAAGCCTCTGGAGCATCGGCACACTCCTCAGGCAACACGCTGCTCAGGACAAGGCAGAAGAACAGACTTAGAGTCAAGATCATCACAAAAGCCATCAAAAAGTTATTTTTAATAACTATTTTCAGATTCAAAAATTGGTTTAGAAAAGAAATCAGCTACTCTAGTCCTTACTTCACTTATTTCCTAGAAGGACTTCAACCGCACATAAATAATTTATATATTTTTGAAAACAATATTGCTTTAAACTTTTCAATCATCTAAGCAGAACAACCCAAGAGTCAGCCTCGCTTTTGTTTTCTACTTCCTGCTATTACTAGCTAAGGCAACTACCTATTTAAAAAAAAAAAAAAAAAGCAATAACTACATAGTAGTTACTTTGGTTTACTCTGGTAGCACTACAATGGCCTAATAAGGAGGCTTAAAGCTTTAGTATTCTCCAAAGCGTAACAGCAACTGTTCACGTCTGAGGTATTAACTACTATCTTATCACAGAAGCATGAAGATTAAAGGCTTATGCTTTCAAAAATTATCACTTAATTAAATACCTGGGGAAACAAATTCACCAAAATCTTAGGCTATGTCTATCAAGTTCAGTATTAGCATAGAATCAGCACCAAACTTTTTACTTTTATATGCAAGACTAACAAAAACACAGGATGAAGTTTTTAGAAAACGCAAACAGGCAAACCCTTTCTTCATCCAAATTTGAGCCATTTCCACAAGCTTTATTCTGCCTTTTATGGAAGAACTGGCCTCATTTCATAATGGCAAAAGCAACTAGAACGCGCGTGTCCTAAAACTTGAAGCAACTGAATTGTTCTTTAAGAGTGAAGAGAAGACCGTGTTTTTTTACACACAGAAGAAAAAGCTGTAGAAAGAAAGGCTGCTGTTCTTTAAAAGCAGCTGTGACCACACTGCTTCTGAGTAGTATTCTTCCCCATCTAGACACTGGCTTTTCAGCTGCTACTGCCCAAAGGCATCAACAACAAAGCTGCTTTAATCATCTCAGAGCTTTGCTTTTTCTCCCTTTAATACCAATAAAATTTCTATCAGATGCAAAGACTGCCTTATAATTTGTGGCCAAGCTGTGGTAATTAAAGAACCTCCAATCTTCAAGATTTTGGAAAATATCAAGTACAACAGACCAGCAGACTCCACACTTACGGTGTTCCTCTCAGTTACAGGTTTTTTGGGCAAAGGTGAGCTACTTTTCACTTTTTCTATTGAGAAAGAGCTCTTTCCGTTGATACCCCTGTTTAATTCAACATTCTACATAGCTTCCTCTACACAGACAGTAGAAAAGTATGAAATATGACACATCTTCCCCAGCCACCTGGCAGTTTCCCTTCACCCTACTACCCAAAAAATACTTTCCTAGAAAGAAACCACCTTTCAGTTTTCAAACCCAGGCTCTGTAGGGAGCATTACATAGTACATCATCTGTAAGGTTAGCTCTTGTGCAAGCTTTGGTGTAAAGGGGCTTGAGATGCTGCTGCTGAGTGGGCAAGGAGCTGAACCCAGCTTCCCAGATGCTTTGGCAGAAGGAGGAGACGTGCCTCAAAATGGATAACTGAGATTTCTGGGTTAATGAAAACCTCAAGCCATTTACAGAAGGTAAATGGGCTGCAATCACAGACAATCCTTTTAATGACGAACTGAAGAACAAAAGATTTGATTAGGGAAATTCTTGACCCTGCCCTTTGCAAGACAACACAACTGTAAAAACTGCTCTTGGTATTTTTGAAAGAAGTTAATAAATGGATCTATAAGAGCAATGGAAACTGAACAGAGAAAGTATCTCCTGCCTTAATCTCCCAAAGCTGAAATCGAAAAGTTACCAAGTATAGTAAATTCTATTCAAGTTGGGTGGCGAATCCCTTTCTCATCAATCATGTCATGTTTCCGGATGCCTTTTGCTTGCATTCAGTCTATAGCTAAGATAAATCGCCTGACCCACTGAATTAAAGAATAAAAGATCCAAAGAGAAGCTGTCTCTGCAGCACAGACAGGCACAATTTATTAAAACTATGGAATGAAAATCTGCCACTGGCTCCAACAGCAAAAACCTCTCTGAGGACTAAAACTTTCAAGAAAGCGAGTAAAGCCAACAGGATTTTTCTTCAAGGTCTTACCTCTTAAGGACTTCAAGAACTTGAAAACTTAGCAACGTGCATATAATAAAGACCACAATCTCATATCCATATTGGAATCGGAATTTCCTATGCATTTTACTTCATTTTTTCATTCTGGGGATATTTATGGCTATTTGGATTGGACTAGATAGTACATGCTAAGTGCTACCCCACAATCATGAACTCTTGATTCAATACACCTTCATAAAAGAAAATATTACTCTGCCTCTTCCTTAGATCCTGGGAATCAGAGAAAAACTGTATCAGCTTCACCATAAACCTCAGAACATGAAAATGAAAAACAACCTCTAAGAGCTATGAAGTAGATGCTGGTAAGTCTGAGAAGACACTACACTCCTGTTCTACATGATGCTATGGCGATGCTGACCTGTGGAAAATCAAAACAAGGATTTGCAAAACATAGCACCACATATCTTGAAACAGGCTGAGAGAAAAGGCAGGAAGAGCAGCCAGACTTTCCACAAACCCCTGTTGTATTTGCAGTTGTACACCAAATTAAAACCAGAAGGACTATGCGACACTTTAAAGCAGAAAATCCAACATCCAGCCTGAATGCCTGTCCAGAAAAAGGCCAGCTTTTCCACAATTAATTTCAAGCTATTCTTCCATCCTCCAGCCATCACTGCTCATGGACACAGGCTAGCTGCTCACAAGAATGTCACTCCAGAGGTGTATCAACCACTTGGGTTATCCCTCTCTCCACATTGGTAGGGCTTATCTCTGTGCAAATGATGGAGAAGGACCTGGGAGTGCT